>JPHH03000069.1:0-162491 GCA_000750105.3 Tolypocladium sp. Sup5 PDA-1
TCGCGGTCCTTAGCCTATAGCTTCTCGAAGTTAACTATAAGGTTAGCTATAATAGAAGAGTTAATAAAGATATAAAAAAGGAAGAAGTTAAAAGTATAAGGAAAAGAAGAAGTATATTATTTATTAATAAGGCCTAGAGGAAGAAGGGGGGGGTATTATTAAGGTATAAATATAAAGAAAATACTTAGCGCTTTAATATTAAATAAAGACTAGTAAATTATATACTTAGAAGTTATAGGGCTAGGAGAAAATTCTCTTTATATAATAAGTAAACGGTAAGAAGGGACTCCTACTATAGGAGAAATAGCATAGGCTTTATACCTATACTTAATAAGGATATAAGAGATATAATATAAGCTAATAGAGAAGCTACTTAAAAATCTATAGTTATTATAGGAGAAGCTATACGAAAACTTATATTAACTAGACCTAAGCTACTTAAGTATATATTAATTACCCTCGTTTTCGGGTAAAGATTAATAAGCTAGCTATAGGACTCCCTAAGATAAGATAAGAGTAAGCTTATTTCTTAATAAATAGTATATACTTTATATCTTATAAATACTCTTCTTCTATAGCCGCTATTAAAGAGTTAAGTACTTTACCTTATAAATAGTATTTATAAACTACTTTAATCTCCCTCTTATATTACTCTATAAGCTTCCCTCCCTTATAATATTTAAAAGTATGCTATTTTATTATAAAAAACAAGCTTATTATTAATAAACTCTTTCTCCTTTTATTAATAACCTCTTATCTTAATAAGTAATTAATAATATTAAAGATTAACCTTTCCTCTTAACTAACTTACTCTCCTTAACTATAATATTTAAAACTAACTCTTTACCTATTATTTTAAGTATAGTATTGCCTTATACTATGCCCGAACGATAGAGGTATAGTATAATATAGAGTATATTAACTTAGCGTAGTATAGCACCCTTCCTATAAATAAGGCTATTTTCTTTTATAAAAGCAAGCGTATACTAGATAGCTATATAAGATACGTTATCCTAGAGGGAGGATAAGGGAGCTTTTATTAAGAAGATAAGCTAGAAGCTAGGGAGTTACTTACTATTTTATATAAGGTATAGCTTACCTTTATTATAGCGCGAGAATATTAGCTATATAACCCGCTTTAAATCGATAAGTATAAGATAAACTTTAATAATATATTATAAGCCTTTGCCTAGGTTAAAAAGTAATTAAGGTTTCTTAAAGATAAGCGTTAGGGTAATTATCTTATAGATATCTATTATTTTCTTATAAAAGCTAGTAATATAGAATAGATATCGAACTTTACTATAATCTTAATAATAAAGGCCCTTATAAGAGGGATCGAATATATTATAGTAATACTTAACGATATAATAATAATTATAATAGAAGATAATAATACTTTAACTTATATAAGTAATAAATAAGAATTAGATATCTTTTAGAAATGCCTTAGTTTAGATATAAAGGTTACTAATAGTAATAGGATATTTAATAAACCCCTTTATAATAGATAATATAAGTAGTACTTATATATAAGATTAATTAACTTTATAAAGAAAATAAGTAATAGATATTATTAAGGAAGCTTTATTTAGGATAGGAAGATAAGGAACCTTTTAATATCGGACTTTATAAAGTAAGGAAGGAAGGCTAGACTTATAATAATTATTAAGGTATAGTAATAGATCCTATATATAAACGACTACCCCTATAACTTTATATACTTTCTAATACCTAAAAGTTTATAAAACTAATAATAGGAATATAGTTATATAGCTATAATAACCCTATAGTATTAAGTCTATAAAATAGTTAAGTTATAGCTATAAGATATAAATCTAGCTAAATATAGCTTTAGGATTTAAAAAGATATAACTTTCTTATAAGGCGAGGCTAACCTAGACTAGGAATAGCATTTCTAAGATTAGGTAATATATTATAAGGGCTAAGGAAAGGATAGCTATAATACTCTCCTTAACTAAATAATTAACTTCCTTAAAAGTATTATAGCTAACGAGCTCAGAATTAGAGGAGGAAACGAGTTCTAGCTTAGGTATAATAAGGGCGCTACCTTCTAGTATTTTAATAATACTAAGGTATTACTTAAAGCCCTATACTTCCCTTTTCTCTAAAATACCTTACTTACTATAATTAAGGGTATATACTTATTCCCTAGGATATTAATAAATATAACTTATCCCTATAACTATATTATACTAGTAAGATATAGTTTAACTATAATAGTTAACCCCTTTTATTTTCTACCCTATAAGTAAGCCTAGCGCGAAAATATATAATAGTATTATACTCGGCCTTTAGTATATTCGTTCTCCCTTAATAAACTAGATATATATTAAATTCTATTAAGGATTAACCTTTTTATTATTAAGTACTTTCTTATTAAGTAGTAATTAATACTTAATAATTAATAAAGTCCTTTAAGAGAATAAGGGTTTATTCTTAAAATCCTTTCTAATCTTCTTTAAAGATCTCTCTTTTTTCCTTAGAATATTCTTTAAGGAATTAATCCTATCTCGCTCTACCTTTATAATATATATTATCTAAGGTAAGTAAAATCTTTATATTATCTTTATAATACTTTTTCTTTACTCTCTTAAACGCTCTTTCTAAGTTATTAAGCTAGCTATCCTATTATTAGGGATTAGTAAGGTATTTAAGCTCTATAAGGTACTTTAGCTTAACCCTATTACTACTAGTACTATTTAACGAATTACTCGTATATTAGTAATAAATTTAGGTAAAAAGGGTAATATTATTACTATTACCTTATACTTAAGAGATTTCGCTTTATAATTAGGATTCTTATTACTTTAACTATTTTAACTCTTTAAGATAATAAATTCAATCCTAAATCGCCTCTATATCTAGTATATCCTCTTAAGGGTTCGAGATATTAGCTCGAATAATATTTATAAGAGTAGATTTACTTTAGGTAAAATCGCCTTATTAACTAGAGGATTCTCCCTATTATATAGTTACTTATATTACTATAATTTAGTAAGTATTCCTAGTTAGTATTATATTTCTAAGTAACTATTAATAAAAGCTTAAGAATTATAATACTAACTTAAATAAGTATTTAATTATATAATAGATTAATTACCTATAAGGAGGTAGGATTATTAAGTAAGAGCACGAGTATATTTTATTATATATATAAGACTTAAGCTTACTAAGGTAATAATTCGCTACTAACTCGCGCTTAAGTTACTATAATTATTTACGTAACCTAGGTATTATTCTATTATACCTAACCTTATAGCCTAGCTCTTTATTATAGCCTAGCTTCCTAGTATTAATGCCCTTAAACCTTATAATTAATCTACTAAGAACCTTAATATATACTACCTTAGTTAAACCTATATATATATAAAAGGTAGGTTTTTATACTATAGTATACTTAGTATTATACTACTAACTTAATAACCTTATAAGATAATATAGTAAATATTTATGCTAAGTAGTTAGCTAGACGGGATAGAGGGGGGGGTAGGAAATAAGGCACCTTGCTTATATTATAGTTAGTTGCCTAACTTAGGCGCTACTTAGGCATTACTTCAGCGCTACTTAGGTTAAAGCGGCGATAGCTTAGGAATATAACTAAGGAAGGAAATTCTAGATATCGAGATTCGTGTTATATGTTAGGCTGTTATTCTGATTTAAGGTAAAGTGCGCTACGCTAGCTTATACCCGCCCTTCGAAGCACCGCTTATATTACGATAACAGGGCAACGAGCGCGTGCCTGATGCAGTCCTCGGAGTGCGCTATCTGCAGCATACACTTGTCCCATACGTGGTCGGGGAGGAATCTCGTTAATCTAAATTTTAGGTTTATTAATACTAATCCCGGCGGCTTCCGGTATTTTCTAGTATTTTACACTAGCTATAAAGCGAGGGAGCTCGCGAAGTCATTGTAAGAAAAAAAACCCGTGAATCAGGCCGTAACCTATTGTAGGATCTGTATTTCGTAACTGGGATCTGCCTCGGCGGACGATACCAACCTGATAGGTACTATAGTAGCGAGTGACTGCTACTGCGCCGCCTCAAGTACACAGCCCTTTTCATGCTACCGAGCCCAACTCAATATGTATGGCTGATCTCAGTAGCCCGCAGCAGTGTATACCAACGAGTACTGCCAAGCTGGGACTAGAAAAAAGAAGACAGCAGTAACCCATGTATATCCAAATAGCCGCACCAATATGCTTCCCGGCCGGAGGCTCCCCCCCACGGTCTGTTTTGCGACCGTTTCAGCCAAACACACCGCATAGTTGGAAAGAAAGAACCGGAATTCCTGGGCCGCATTGGCACTTCCCATAGTAACCCAGTTTATTGTCGCGTGGCAAGCCGCGGACAACATGAACATCCAAAGCGCCCGCAGCGCCTTACCGATGGGACCTTGCCCTACGGATCGCAGTGGTCGATGTGTTTCAACGCAGCGGAGAAAGGACGAGGGGAGGTAGGCTTCGAACAGTGCAACGTGAAGCCGGTGCCAGAAGGCACCCCAGAAGCGCCGCAGCGAATATGCTTCGGCAAGGCTGCCATACAGCGCCGGCCACTCGTTTGGCTGGTCCCATCGCAAGAGACACACGAAGAAGATGGCTAGCAAGTCGTGCGAAACAGTAAGAACCGCATACGTGCTCCAGATCCAATGGACAGAAAATACTGCCCTCAAGTATACGTCGCTTTGCGTCATTGGGGGCCAGATTCCTTGATTGGTTGGCGCGAAGTGCCTGACGGTCATGTTGAGCCCGCGGAATATGCTTGAGACAAGTTTGGTGGCGAGGCGGTATATCACGCATAATATTATAGCGCGGCCGCCTCTAAAGAGAGCGAATGAGATGCGGCTAGTGCCTGTGTTCCCATGGATAAGGGGCAGCCTGCGAACGTTGCTCCAGACCCGGAAGACGGCTCGGAGTCGCTGGATGAAGGACGTGGATCCCAGTTGCATGACCTTTCCTTCTACGCAGAGTATCGATACTGTGTGTATAGCGCTGTAAAGGACAAAGGGGACTGTGATAGAGTAGTGAGGAACGTGTCTCACGAGACCTCCTAGGCAAATTGGAATGGCCACGCTGAGGATATGCAGAGTGTTCAACATCTGCCGCGTAAAGTCCGGTGCGCGCTGAACAGCGAGGTAGAAAAAGAAAGTTGCCAGAACAAACCCAGAGAGTAGGTGGGGAGCCATAATGACATGCATTCCGTGCGAGGACATATCAAAGAGTCTGAGATGTGTGGGATGTTGGCTCTTCTCTGATCGTAGTGCAAGCGGTTTTAATAGCTCAAAGTTGTCGCTGCTCAACAATTATTTCGCAGAGACTATTGGCATAATAAGACGATCCGTACAGTCCCGGTAGCGTTTCATATCGTCTTGAGAGTGTTTGCCGTTGCCCTTGGGGCTCTTGTCTCTGGCAGCTAGTGATTAATGATCGCGTCGTCGAAAAGTGGATGTTCTTGTAACCCCAAGCCATGCCATGGCGGTGCGCTACGCGTATTACCGGGGCTATATATATAGTATTAATAGCTTTAATTAAATTACACCATTAATATACTTCCGCCAATATATATATACCGCACCTACAGCGTAGGGAATGCGCGCGATAAATTGTAATAGCGCAGTTCGCTTCTAAATGGGGTTTGGCTCGCCATGCGCGGTTTAATTCTCGCCGTGCGTGTTTCACGCCCTTATAATAGACTGAGAGGGAGTTTATGAGATAGTATGCCCTTGGTCGCGATTATTTGCGCTCGGCCACCGGGGGTGCATGAGGGATATACAACCCACAAGGATTACAAAGATCAAAATGACACAAGCCCCTCAGCATGCTTTTATGGCTATAATCGACATAATATTCATAAGAATTACCTATAAAGGCAATAGCGTTTGTATTGTTTTGACCTTTGCATGTAACACGCTGTACCGCCATTATCTCGTCGTCTTATACCTCAAAAAGTCACTTCTTCCCTAAGACACTAATTAGTTCAAAGACAGCGTAAACTCGACAAAATGCCTTTTATGCTCATAGTCGAGGTCGCCGCCCTCACTGGCGTGGGGTTTGCAATCGGTGGCACCGTCGGCGGCTTGTGTGCTGGGCATAAGGAACGAAAGGGTTGCCCTGGGAAGCGCGACATACTTGGCACGGAGTCTGTCCCGCGCGTCAATTTTGAGCGCGCCGACGTGGGGCCCTGTAATGTTCCCAGGTATAACTTCGACCAGTGTGGCGATCAAGTCGAGTCACAGAGCGTGCGAATTACCAGCTCGATTCCCTCGACCGGTGGTGAGTGGCCCCTTGCGTAAGGAAATCGTTTATCATAGAACCTAATAGCGATACTAGTGGCTCAGTTTGACCATGTACCCCCTGCTTGCATGAACCTCGCCGGCGTCCTGGTGGGCTCCTGCGGCGGCGGCGGCGTCCGTCCAACTCCTTGCGGCTCGGCCTGCCTGCAGTACACCGGGCTGTCGGACGCCCAGATGCGAGAACTATCTAGCGTGCTCAACACGGGGACATAGTGCCAGCTGGAATGATTTGCTGAACGCACTTCTGCCTTGGGTGGAATGTTGTTGCTTGGTTGGCATGCCATGAGCGTGAAGGTCTGGCTGCCCTACAAAGCGTGCTTGTCGCCGCATATCACGGCTCACGTTTACACCAAGGCCTATGAAACTAAACAGGGGAACCAATTTCATTTATCGCAAATCCCTGCTATTAGGTCTAGCCTGCCACTTCCTTGGGAGTGGAATCTGTGTTTCTTTGAAGAACTTTGCTGGTTTGGGACCTTGGTAACAATAAAAAAAAAGTCTTGGTATTCGGATACAAGGAGAGTTCCATTTACGCTGGAGCCCACCCATCTCCCTGCCGCTAAGCCGCGCCACTAAAATGCAGTGTATGAGAGCATGGAACGAAGAAGAGCTGCCCAACATGCGTTCTTGCGTGCCTCCTTAGGTGCCTCGTTATGAGGCTCGTGATCCCCTTGAGTCTCGCCGTGAGCCTCGTCGCGAGCCCTGTTCTGCGAGTTGTATGGCAGGGATAACCCATTCTACTTGCGTGCTCGTAGAGGCCTACTATGACGTGGTAGCTCCCGCCCTGGCCCGCCCTCGTGAGCCCGAGCCCCGTTATCTCTTATTAACTCGGGATGCCTGTTGTTGTCTAGTCGTCTTCTATTCTTTAAAAGTAACATCTTCCCTACCGTGGCAAGGGCGTTGGTGTGCTGATTGCGCATTAGTAATCATTTTTCTATCAGTCAATGGTCACGGTTGTTGGTTCTTCTTCCAGCTGTTGGCCATAGCAATAATCAACAAGGTGTTAGAAACATGTGATTTGCGTCATTTCCCCGCTCGAGTGAGAAAGCTTTCCTCCATTTCTCCTTCGTAAACTGCGCGTCGCTTCCTGCTTCTCTACAGGTGGACACGGACCCCTTGGTGACCCACGACTCGATTTTAGGGTGTCCCGACTCCGGGTGTCGTTAGCTTCAAGCATGGCAGCCGTGCGTGCCTTGTCCAACGGCGAGGTCCCGACCAATGAAGCCACCCTCACCAGTGCAATCCAGGAGATTGTCAACGCTGCGGTCAAGAAGGAGCTGAGCGATGTCAGGAAGGAGCTATGTGCTGTCAAGACGGAGTTGAGTGATGCCAAAGAGCAGTTGAGGAACCTCCAGGACGAGACTAGTGGGGTCAAGGAAGAGCTGAACGGCATCAAGAACAAGCAAACGGGTAAGCAAAGCAATTTTCCCGCAGACCGTTGACTTGTACTGCCACTACGGAACTCTCCTTGTCTCCAAACGCAGCCATTGTCTTTAATGCTAAAGCTAATACCTCTTAGCGGGCGTGTTCAAGCCTCGATCGAGAATGTCCAGCTGGAAGTTTCCCCAGTTCACCCGTCTGCCCGCCGAAGTCCGCGTCAAGATTTGGAGGATGGCTGCCCATGGTGGCCGGATCTTTGAGCCCTGCCTCGAGACATTTTACCCCGGTATCATCAATCAGGATCCTCCGATCATCAAACTCGCACGGAAACACAAGCCCCCTGCTTTGCTGGGAGTATGTCGCGAGTCGCGCCATGCCCTTGAAGCGGTCGGTGGCTTCGAGTTTGGCATCTTCGGCAACACCCGTCGAGGATGCTGGGTCAATTATGCTCGTGATACGGTCCTTGTCCATTCTGATATGGTCGATCATCTACGCCATATGAATCTCTGGCGTGTGCAGAATCTCGCTTTTTCGAACGCACAGTTCAAGACAGAAGAAATGTGCATACAAATCCTGGACAATGCTCTTCATTGTGTGCCTCAATTGCGAACTATTTTGTTCATGTTCTGCAGTCAAACGGCTCAGGATAGCCACGCACTCTTTCTAATGAGTTCAGCGAGGTTTCGCAAACTGAAGGACGAAGACTTGGTTGGCTATTACGAGTTTGACGCCAGCAGAGGCCTTCCACATGGTCCAGTCGAGTGGCGTGATCTCCGCCAAGCCGTATGCGAGATCTGGGCGGAGACTTTACTTCGGCCAGGCAGGAATGCTACTGCGATGCCTCGGCTTGCTGGGGTAGATGCAATGCTAAGGTATTAAAAGGCCCCCGCTGGTATGCTAGCCAGAAGAAGAGAGTGCAGGTACAGGAGCGCAGTCGCAATTGAATACACTCTCGTGCTGCGACATACCGCTTTAGCTTAGTATGGAGACACTGGAACTAGAGTGTTAGCGAGAATTGTGAGGTACATTTTGCATGAAACAGCCTGATCGCGACGCGAAGCGTGATCTGCTCCGAAGGGGAGACTTGCTACAGATGTAGTACGGCCCTCGACAGACGCATGGCAACAAGAAGGCAAGACCTCAAGTACAACATCAAACAGAGCCCTCGATAAGGCGACCGGGTAACATTGATAGCCAATGATTGGAACTCCAAATGGCGCAGTTCTGGGTACCCTCGTCTACTTGACACCGGCCAAGTAAGCTATTAGATGACGCCAACTCAGAGGTAAGCCGAATGCAGTCCGTGAGAACCATATCCTGGTTGTTTTATTGAGATTTGTGAAGCGGTGGAAACAGAAATTCGAGAGATGGGAATTAGCAGCGGCGTCAGATGACAACAGGTGCATTCTACAGTCACATCGTCTTCGTTGGCTGTGAGCGAACGGCCAAGCATCATCTTCTGCTCTCTATAGGCCAAAGTTGTTGGCCGTGACTCCTGCCAACTTAAACCGAGGAGCTTGACAAGTTCTTGTTGCAACGGAAGGCCTCCAAACATCTGCTCGCCTGACCTAACATACAAACCTCGACAGCTCCACAAGTCTCAGTTCGTCTGTCAAGTCTCAATCCATCGGCACGACCTTTGCCGTTGCTGTGTATCCACCAACCACGTAGCCAGGAGAACACGACGACTGCGACTGTGGGACGGATGACGCGAATTTGAGTCACAGTGCAACACCCCGCTGTGGCTTATGCTCAAGTGTAACGGGACGACCCTATCACGTCGAGCTTGGCAGTCCCTTGACGGAGTACAGCAAAATACAAATCCCGAACTACGATCTAGCCAGTCTGCTGATTGTGACCGCTGTGCTGCCAGGTACAGGCCCTTACAGCTCATCACGGAGTAGTCAGCAACCAAGGTTCGTGCTAGCCATCGTACCTGAATCCACAAGTGTCCGGAAACTTCCCGATATCTCCCAGGAACTTTGACACTGACAATCACCAAAGATGGTCCAGAAATCACGAAATGTGCGGAAAACAGATGCGGATGAACGGTGTGACCGTGGAACCCCGCAGAGCCCGCCTATGAGTTCAAGCCACGCATGCGTGTTCCGCACGTACCCCTGCGCAGTCGCGATGATCATCGCGATCTAGAAGCCGACGCCAATGTTCCCCGCGACTTAGAGGCGATGCGACCTGCCGTTTCTGCAATAGCTAAGGATAAGCTTCTTATTAGCTTCCCTTTCCGTGCCGCCGCGTGGAGGAGCTTAAAAGTACTGCAATCTGTGCACCGAGCATTGGCCCCAGTGCCGGCTGGTGTCGTACGCGTGGCATAACATTGCCGCATGGCTATTTAAACCGTCGCGTGGAAGCTCTGATCAGGGCCGGTGTTGTTGTTCCTCAAAGTCAAATTGGACATTCGAGCCTTGCCGCATACCTAGGGGGTTTAACCACCTGTCTGCCACCATGAGGGTCCTCCACAGCGCCTTCGCCGCGGCATTGCTTGCTGCCGGGGTCCTCGGCACCACGCCGCTCACGCCCGAGCGAGTAGCTGACGACATCAAAGTGCAAGAGTTCGTTGTTGCCTCTTCGCCCAGGGCGAGATCTCCACGTCGCGATTACTGACCATTGTACAGGCTAAAGAACGTACTTTGGCACTTGAACAAGATTGCTCGCGACAATGGAGGAAACCGCGCGTTCGGCCTACCCGGCTTCAACGCGTCCATGGACTTTATCCTTGAGCGCGCAGAAAAACGTTTCGGCAAACAAATGAATACCTTCGTTCAACCTTTTACTCACCTCTTTCAGACCACGAACGAGATTTCGCTCACTGGTCCAGACGGGAAAAAGGTAGGGGTTGTTTCGCTGATGTACAACACCGCGACGCCTTTACCCAAGGGAGTCACTGCGCCGCTTATCGACACGCCTGTTGATGATGCGCGCGGATCTGCCTGCTTCGAAGATCAATGGAAAGGAATTGACGCGACCGGAAAGATTGCCCTTATTAAACGCGGTACCTGTGCAATTTCCGACAAGGTCAAACTCGCCAAACAACATGGCGCATTGGCCGTCGTCCTTTATCACCAGACCTCTGGCGCTATATCCGGAGCGACTCTCGGTGCCGACAACATCGGCAAGATAGTTCCCGTTGGCGTTGTTCACCTGGAAGACGGCCAGGGATGGAGCAAGCGCCTGGCCTCGGGAGAGAATCTTCAGGTTACCTTGCTCGTTGACTCGATTGCTGAGGAGAGGCCGAGCTGGAATATCATCTCAGAAACGAAGGAGGGAGACCCGAACAATGTTGTCATGCTAGGCGCTCACCTGGACAGCGTCCAGCCGGGCCCTGGCGTGAACGATGATGGCAGTGGCACAGCCGCGCTGCTTGAAATTATGGGTTCTTTCAAGCAATACAGGGGCTTCAAAAACAAGGTCCGCTTCGCCTGGTGGGGAGCAGAAGAGTAAGAGTCCTCTGCCATGAGACGATTGGATTCACTGCTAATCGTGGTCCTAGGAGCGGCTTGATCGGCTCTCTCTATTACACCTCGCAGCTATCCGAAGCGGAGGCAGATAAGATTCGATTCTACTTCAACTACGACATGATAGGCAGCCCGAAACCGCAATTTGCCGTTTATGCCAATAATGATGCCCATAAAGTTGGTGGAGCCATGCTCTTCGACTATCTTGAGTCAAATCTCAAGTCAAACGGCGCAAAGCCTTTCTACGGGTAGTCCCCAACTCCCTAGGTCGCTCCCGTCAGATGGTGATAGACACTGACACCCAAGCAGCAAGTTTGGGAGTTCGTCCGACTACGTTGGCTTCCTTCAACTAGGGATCCCTAGCAGTGGTTTATTCACAGGCGCCGGAGAACCATTTGATGCCTGCTACCACCAAGCTTGCGACGACATTCACAACATTGACTGGAACGCCATCGAGGTGAATGCCAAGGCTGCCGGCTATGCAGCCGCGCATTTTGCTCTGAGCTTGGACGGGGTCCCGCCCAGGAACAAGACGACAGCCAACCCAAGGAATAGAAGGGAAATGCTGAGAAGCTTTGATGAGTGGTCTAGCACAGCCAAGGTTGTCGAGAAGCAACACAGTTGTGGCGACAGTGGCAGCAATGTTGTTTAAAGTGTCTATCCTCGGGGCGGCTTGGAGCGCACGCGCGCGACACGGCGGGCTACTGCAGGCCAAAGGGTGTGAAGTTGTCGGATTATAAGTACTGGTTGAGTTGAACTGGGAAAGGAATGAAGGACTGTGCATTGACGGACGAGGAAGATCGTTGGCATGCTCGTACATGCGACGTGACGATGGAGGCTGTACGGCCCGGGGGGATTAAACTACCTGTTCACCTCATTGTGTTCCCCTGTGCCTTAATTCTTCGACAAATGATCCACTGATCAATGTTCCACACGCTCGCCAAAGCGAAAACACCCAGGAAGTGTATTCCATCATGGAGGAGTCTCCGTGTGAGCTGAAGGGAAGCCGAAAGCAACTGCTGTGGCAGATTGGAAATGCGATGTTACGCTCTTTGACAAGTCCGCCCCCCTCCCCGTCAAGGACATCTCCTATCGGCAGCGTTGTCTGGATTGGCACGCTTATTGCTTCGTAGTCTGCTATCAAGATTGATACAGCCTCTGATCTCGGAAGATAACAAAGATTCGGATTACTGCGGCTCACGACGACTATCAGCCAGTCGATACAAGTAGAGCTAAATGCCACGCACGACGGACCTACAACCCCTGAATTATTTGAACGGATGTACTCGGTAAGTACTGTGCACCACGCGAGGCGAAGCCCTAATGACTTCAGGTACGGCAGATGATGAGATACAGTTTTCTCTTCGTGGTTCGACTTCTGCGCTGTCCTTGCCCTGTTCACCCTTTTGGAGCCACTTAGTCTGCGTGAACAGGGTATCACGGGTACATTATGCGTTGGGGACACGGTAACGAGTGCGATGGATACCCTGATCGCATCACAATGGCAGACGCTATGCGTGTGAGAACAGCACCTCTAATAAGGATGATTTGTATTGATTCCTCGTACCACCTCTGATAATACGAGTGCTTTAGCTAACGACTGCTTGCATTGCAATGCTGAGTTCCTTTGGTAGCATCCCGCAGGAGTCAGACCATTTTTCTCGAATCTCATGTTTACTAGTCTCTCCCCGCGTCTTGCCTATCGGAGCCGAATGTAGCACTACTTATTAATCTCTCGTATCTAAATAATAGGCCCTTTGCCAATTATATTAACTTTCTTCGAAGGTTTACCTAATAGTTTGGCCAGGGCACGTAACACACCCAAGAGACAAGGAAGACAACACCCCGCGGAGCAGACTATGTGGCAGCTACCTATAAAAGGGGCTACCTTTCCTACCTAGCTAGAAAAATGGCATGCTTCTTCTTCTTCCTCTTTCATCTCTCTTGCCGGCCTGCCTCGGCTGCCCGTGCCCGCGAGGGCACGGCTGCCGCCTTCCCTTGCCTTGCCGTGCCGTGCCTCGCCTACCGGTAGGCACGGCTGACACTGGGTCAGCGCTTCTTCCGTCGTCAAAATAGGAGAACGAGAGGCGGACGATTAAGAAGCCGAATCCCCTTAATGCTAGGTAACGCGCCGCCCTCCGTAAATAGCTAAAGGATATATGTTTTCTTATGTTAGATTACGCTAATAGCACGAAGATTGATATCGCCTATATTTTAAGGAAGTAGAAGATATATAAAACCCCTATCTAAAGGGAGAGGATTTATATATCTTCTAGAGGACGGTCCTCTAGGGAATCGCAAGCGTCGGGGCACTATATCGCGTTTTTGTCACATCCACCGCACAACCGCCACATCACATTGATGACTCGGTGTGTGCATTCAGGAATCAAGCCTCGTTGCCTTCTTCCATTGATGAATGAAGCCTCGTTGCATTGATGACTCGGGACTCAATTGAAGCTGTAACGCCTCAATCGCGAAGTCTAACGCCACCAACACGACTAACACGCAGCCAACGTTGGATTACAAGGCATCACAGGCCTCAACGGCACAGATAAAAGGAAGCTCTTTTCCACTCATTTAGCTAGAAATTAAGAGTCTTTACCAGTCAATTATCTCACCTTCTCACGCGTTAGTTTTCTGGATTGTTCCCGGGAGGGGTAGGGATGCATGGCGCTTATCATCCTCTAGAGGACCGTCCTCTTGAGGATCGCGAGCGTCGGGGCATTATTATATCGCGTGTCTTGGATTGTGTTTGGGGAGGGGCTCTAACATTGCAACTGCTCCAGCACGTTCAGGCCTGTAGCACAGCTCACCAAGGTGGCTCTGGCCAAACGACCGCCAAACGACCGCCCATTTCTGAAACGTCATGCAGACCCCTCACCCATACACCCTGTTCCTAGGAACACGATCAATTCAGAGAACAGAGTCTGGCTGTTCCAGTCCGTGAGGCGTTCTTCCGTGGATGGTCTGAGGACGTGATGGGATACGCTAGGTCGGGTGCTTTACGCTTCAGCTGCCGAGGTGCAGAGATGCAAAGCTTCGCCAGTACTGGAGACTAGGGGGAGAGGTCTAGAAGGTCGCTGTAGGCACGTAGTTTTGTAAAAAGATAATTACGCGAAACTACAGTACCCTCAAAATCATTTTGAGGAGCATGGACGTTGGACGCGAAAGTAGACCACTTCTTCGCGAGTGAATGGATCCATTCAAACTATCTAGCAACCCTCTTCTGCTATCTCTCGTGCACATGGGTTATTAAAGTATTCTCTCTCATCCTCAAAGAAGCGCCTCTGCTCCTCCTCCTTGCGGGCAAGCAAAGCCTTCCGCTCGGGGGATTTTATGAAGGCTATTTGGCGTGGGTGGATGGCCTTCATATAAAACGTCTTAAAGTCAGGATCCTCCGACCTCGGCTCTTCGACCTTATAGAACACTAGGTCCCAGTAAACGTCGTGCGTTAGGTCTGGGCTCAGCAGGGCTATTACAACGGCCGTATAGCACCACGTTTCCATCTTAGCCCACTCTTAGGAGAGTCGCGGCGGGACCTGGAGAGCTCGCTCGCGGTCTCTGATAGTGGCAATAAGACGGCCGACCTCGGTGTAGAATAAATTCTTGCCGATGAGCATGAAGTCGGGGCCGCCGCCGGTCAGCCAGACGGGCGGGACCAGCATCTATGCCGGAACGATATAGCTCTATTCCCAGTCTAGGACGCCAATAAGGGTGAGCTCCTCATCAAAGAGCAAGTTACTTATTAGCATAAGCATATCCCTATGCATTAGGACAAAGGGTCCCTTATTAGCGGCGGAGTTGATCCAAGTATCAAGGACAAAACGGCGGAAGTGGTGTCTTGCGTAGAGGGTAGCCCGTCCCCCACGAGTATCGAGTCCTATATCGGGGGATTTGTCGAATTCGTTCTCGGCCAGCCAGAACAGAGCGTCTACGAAGCTCCTGGCTATCGAGAAGGTGGTCCTAGGCTTGATCCTGGCGCCGGGATCCATCCCCTCGAGCTCCTGCATCATGATCTTAATTAATATAGGCCAGTGGCACACGCGGATATCGTCATAGTCGCAAGCATACGACGGCTTCCCATCCACGACGGGGAGCCCAAGGGCGCCAATTTCGGGGAATTCGAGCTAACGGAGTTAGATATAGACGTCGGCAAGCTGCTCGTGAAGCTTCCTCGTTGCCTCGGTTAGGCGGGTGTAGCTACGCCACTTCTTCTCCTTCTTGAAGCCAAGGTCCTTGAGAGTCTGGCCTTGAACGTAGTCCATGATGATGAAGGCCGTGTAGATCGGACTGCCCTCGGTGAAAGAGTAGGCGTGCACGCGGGGTACGGGAATGGTGGTTTTAGCAGCGACATATCTATGCATAGGCACGTCTTCTATCAGACGAATGATGCCTGCTTCACACTATTCAAAAGCACAGGGGCCGGCTTACCTCATGGTAGCCAGCTCAGTCTCAATCTTCTCGTTAATCCAGGCGGTGCGCGCTGGGAGGGGAATTCGGACAGCCCATCTCTCCGGGGGGGAAGTGTCAAACTCGACGAAGACGCAGACATTGAAGGAGCCATGTTTTGGGGACCCGAACGTCTTGCAAGGAAGGCCTGCATGGTAGGACGAGGCAAGACGGCATATGGCTTCAAAGTCGATAGAATCGATGAAGCGCTGGCGCTCCTTGTCGGCCTTGTCTTTGATGATCGCATTCCTCATCGTGGTGGATGAGATGGATGAGTTGCAACCCTCATCCAAGGAGCCCAATAGGCGTAGGCGGCCCCGTACGATTTTATGTAAGCGCCGGCGGCCACCACTGAAGCTAATAACTAAGCCACTGTAACTGCACTGTAACTTATTACCTAGGTACGTGCTGTTGCTGGTGCATCCGGCCGTGCTGACCTTGTAAGCGCCGGCGGCCACCACCAAATGTGTGAATCTCGGCAAGGGCACGCACCAAGGGCAGCCCAGGAGCTGTCGCTGCTGGCGTAGCCGCCAAGGTCACATCGTCTGCCTTGTTCAACTCAGAGAGCACAGCGGGCTTCAAACAGCATATCCTGCGGGAGGACGAGAACGGCCCCCGACTGAGATTGTCATCCACGCGGATTACACCATTCTCTTTAAGTCGAACTCGGGCGATTCTAATACTGTCTCGTCCTCTAAGGCGGGCTTAGGCGGCTAAGAGGTAGAACTAGAGGTAAGGGTTGAAGGGGCACACTCGATTGGTAGAGTCTCTAGACTATCTCAAAAAGCTACTGGGTTGGGCTGGATGGATAGATGATGAGCTCGGGAAGTAGAAATCTACAAAAATACGGATGAAGACGGAATCTCATTGCATATAGACATAAGGGCATATGGATGGGTCCACTTGATTGGATGGCAACTCTCACCATCAGATACACATAGCAATTGAGTCCTTGGTTTTCTCCCATGCATACCTTGGTTGCCTCGTTCCTTGCTTCTTGATTTACATTCATCAATGCCCTCTTTAGTAGGTCGGGCTTATATCACAGTGGCGAGGGCGCATTACTGAAGCAAGGGGCCACCAGACCCAGACAGGATGGCAATGTGTTCTGTGTCATTATCTACCTTTTATTTCTCCGCATTGACTTTGTCTATGCACCTTCCCATTGATGAATGACATGACACTCCCCTAATGCCCCCTTGAGTACCAGCACCAAGTCATCAACGACTGATAAAAAGTTGAGATACGACGACACAGCAACGCAATACCGCCGGTAGTGCGCATCCCGCACCAGCGTCGTGCTCAGCAAGGCATTATGTGCATGCCACGAGTCGAAGAACCTGCGGACCAGCGGCGCAGGTAGCCTTTCCGGCAGCGGGGAGCCAGTCCTCAGTGACTGCTCAATGATGCCCAGCACGGCCATGATGTCTCCGATGACGCGATCTTCCAAGATGCCAACTGAGTGAACGAGTCGATCCTGGAGTTCCTTGGGAAGGGAAGTGGAGAGGTCGAGAAGCCTGCCCAGCGATTGGTTCATGTACTGGCATTGTTCCTGCGTCTCTCTGAGGACCTTTTGATCGAACGGGCCGAAGGTGAGCTCGACCTTGAGCAAGCTGATTGCTCCGTTTAGCGACGTCAGCGTCTCTGCCACGTCGAGGGAAATCCGCTCCGCCACCGCGCCCAGCGGGCTGTTCTGATCCGTCCGACCCCAATGTGACAGTAGAAGCGCGTAGTGATCTGACAATGTGCGCACCGTATTCGCAAGCGTCTTGCAGACGTGGTTGGTGGCTGAAGGGGGTTTCGGGAATAGCTGGACAGCGAATGCCGCGACGAAGCCCAGCAGGACCGTGACCAGCCGTTTCCAGAATGCCTCGTAACCCTGCCCCGGGAGTCCATACTGTTGGATGTGGTGCTGGTCGTAGCTGAAGCCGACCACGAGGGCAAAGGTGGCGCCCGACATAATGCTCGCCTGCGCAAAGGCCGGCGGCAGGAAGATGCGCCACCACAAGAGTATCACAGTCATGACGGCCGTGCTGGCTCCCAAGCCATACGGGTTGCCTGGGCCGGAGCCGGAGCCGATATACCACGCCACCATGCCCATGACGCCGCCAATGACCGTGCCCAGTCCACGAGAGAGGACGGAGAAGGTAAAGTCGCCCATGTACACGAGCAGACATGTCTGAGCGGTGATGACGCCCCAGATGCCCTTCTCGCGGTAGAAGAAACCAGCAGAGCTCGGGATCGCGGCGGGGATGGAGGTTGCGACGGTCACGACGACCATGCGGAGTGCATACATGCCGGCTGGGTTGAAGAGCCACTTGTACGTTCCGACGAGGGCGCGGCTGAAGCGACTTCTCCGTGCGTTCAAGCCGTCGTAGCCTCGACTGATGCGCTGCAGCTGTCGGTGAGCCTCCTTGGCCTGCTCCTGAAGCGCAGCAGGATCCAGGATGTTGTCGGGATCGTCGGCGGCGTCGGTCGAGGTGCCGGAGACGGAGACGGAAACCTTCCCGCTGAACAGCCACGAGACGGCATACTGGAGACGGGAGGGGATCCAAATGCGGTGGGCCGTCCGGGCGTTTGTGAGCAGGAGAATATGCTCTAGCAGTTTCTCTATCGCCACGGCCGTGCCCAGAATGCGCTCTTCAATGACCATGGAGACGATGATCCCCCGTAGCGAGGGAGGACCGAGACCTCCGGGCAGGTAAGACTTGAGCTGGCCGTTCTTGTCGAAGATATCGGCATGGCTTTCCAGGACAGCCTCGGTGGTGTTTGTGACGCATGCCGCTCTCGCCGAGCGCAGCGTTGCCAGCGTGTCTTGCAGCTCTTGGGCCAACTCGTCGAACCTCTGCTGCGAGGGTTTGCGGATCCATCGGCAAGCATTGACGGTGTGGATGCACTGCGCCGCAAGGCTGATGGACTGAGAGCAGACCTGCAGGACTTCAGAAGTGGTACGCTCCAGTGCCTCCAATGCGCGATCATGCATCGCACCCTGCTCGGGGTTCCTGAGAGCGTTGATCAAGTGTGCGCTTTCCAGCAACTGATGATGGCCGATTCCATGGCCGTCCTTTTCCGAGGCTGTTCCCTCGCCTGCCGTGTCCTGAGGTGCCTGTTGCATCTGCAGCCTCTCCTCCTTCTGCTCGGCCGAGACCTTGGCGATGTGGACGTCGAGCATGGACAGGCTCGCAAGCATGGTCTCACGAACCCGTTCCTGGAGCCCCTGGACGTCGTCTGCGCTCCACCGGCCGCGCGAACAGTCGAGAGGCAGGAAGGCAAGGGCCGGCTCCATGGCCTTGTAGACGGCAATCATGCTGCCCTTGGCGGCCCTCAGCTCGTCCAGCGGCACTGCTTCCTTGGCCAGACGTCTGCGGGTTGAGTCCAGCGGCGCCTCCGCCATGCGAATGAGCTTTTCCATCTTGTCGAGCACCACGTACGAAGTCGACTGCGGGAAGAAGAGAACGCAGCACGCGGCGCCGAGGCCAATGCCGACCGCACCGGGCTTCACCAGGACCCAGGCCAGGTTGCCGGTGAAGGTCGGCAGCGTCGGCCCGAACAGCAGGAAGAGGTCGATGATGATGGTGCCAAAGAGCTGCATCAGGACCATCTTGGGGTTCCTGCAGCGCAGACGGGCCAACGCGTACACAAACAGGCAGCACATGACGTAGAAGACGGCTGTCACGCGGGCGTCGAGCATGAAGCCATCGTGGACCAGGATTTGCGCCTCCCAGGCCACGGTCTGGCCGGTGTGATTGGCTTGCGCGGCGGCCTGCTTCTGCAAGGCCTGGATCATGGCCTGCGTCTCCGAGTCTGGTCGCGCGGCCAAGGCGGCCTGCATCGTGAGCAGGCCCCAAGCCCATGCGAGGCACATGCCGAAGAGGAGCGAGAGGGCGGCCAGGAGATAGACGAACAAGATGCTGGCCGGCGGCACGATGTACAGCACCAGCGCGCCGAAGAAGGTGGCGAGGCCGATGTTTTCGAGCGTAGGCTGGATGAAGATGAGTAGGGTTGCCACCCAAGTCGCCGCAAAGCAGCGGAAGAGGATCTTGAGGTCATGGGCGTTGAAATGGCGAAGCCAGGCGGGCAGAGTCCAGGGTCGTCGTCGTCGTCGGCGGCGCTGAGGTTGTGCGCGTTTCGAGGCGACCTCTTGGTCTGGGCCGCTCATGTTGGCGGCAGTCTCTGGAGAGTCTGGGGCTCGGTGCTCGCCGGCCATGGCTTATGATGCTCGGCCTGGAGAGCCGGTTTCGAGGATTGAAGCATGGGACGAGGACCCCGAAGGTGTCGGGTTGAGGCCTGGTGAAGATTTCGTGTTCGGGTGTTCGGGAAGGATTCCGGGGCCGGGCCGGTGTCGCCGGTTTAGGGCGTCTGACGGCCCCATAAGCGACGTCACGGTAGTATTCCTTAGTGGCCATCCAGCCGAGGCACCGTGGAACCGCCAATCGACTCTCGACGTCTACCAGCACGACGCCGAGTTGGAAGCAGTACGGAGCAGGCAGTTTACGCTGCTCAACGAAGGGGTCGAAATCATTCGACCGACAGTGTGGGAGGCTTGCATACAACCTGGCACAAGGATACGAGTCGCTTCCCAGAGAATGCACAGAAGGACAGCGTGTCCGTGGACGAGCTGCTTCGTCATTTTACCAACGCCCCCGATGTGTCGGACTGGCCGATTGAGCGGGATGAGTCTGAAGCTTCGACGACTTCATTGTCATCTTGAGATAGGCATAGATGGTCAGCAGACGGCCTCGTGGAAGCATGCTGGCTACGACGGCACTCAGGCAATAGAGGATGAGCTCTGTTGATGTCGTCCTGGACTGCTGGACCCCTGATCCAGCGCCGCGACGTGATAGTTGAATTGGGCTGCCTCTAAAACCGAATCGCAACAATGTACAACCACGCATGCCATGTCCAGGCTCCCTAGTAGCACATGCTAACCTCCACGACGCAGGTGCTCGTAGTGTCAAAGAACACCGTGACCTCCACGCAAAGCAAAAGCCCTCCTCTACTGGTGAATATCCATCGCTCGCCGCGTCGTTCATATCATGCTCGCGTAAATCACCCGTCCTCACGTCCACAGGCACAGTTTGCCGCTCCCATTACCACCCGCGACCCAGTCCAGAGTCGGGTGGAACTGGGCGACAGCTGGCACGGCAGTGATGCCCTCGCCGTCCAGTTGGGCCAGCTGGCTGCCGTCCGAAGCAAACACGTCGACAAAGCGGTTCATGTTCGCTATGACAAATTTCTGGATACCGTCATTTGGCCGCTTCTGCCACTGCGGCTTGAGGATGGTGACCCATCGCCCGGTCTGGTTATTATGGCGGACAATGTGCGCTGGCTCCATCGCCTTGGCTCCGATATCGTGGCCCGCTTTCCAGGTGCTCGCATCTGAGAAGTTGTAAATTTTGATGGTGTCATCATACGAAGTGGTGGCGACGTGGCCGCCTGCGCTCCAGGACGCGTGGGACACCGAGAGACGCGACTCGTGTTCACCCAGCAAAACAGGGTGTCGCATGTCTCCTTTGCCAACGATCTTCCGCAAATCCCAGATTTTCATGGTGCGGTCCAGGGACGCCGTGGCAACCAGGTGAGGTTGCAGGGGATGCAGAGAAAAGCCTCCTATCTTTTGGTCCGACAACATGTAGATCTCCTCCGATCGCGGTGCCCGAATGTCGTATCGTCCAACTCCACCGTCCAAGGTGGAGAAGAACAGCAAGTTGGGCTGAGACACCGCCATGTCGAGGGCGGAGAGCGGCATGTCGTCTGTGTCGTCCGACGGAGCGAACACTTGGACTGAGACACCCTTCTCCAGGTCCATCTTCCTTATAGACGAGTCGTAGCTCGATGAGTACACCGTGTTAGCGTCTGTGGGGGAGAAGACAAAGGATGTAATAGTCCTAGCATGCGTTTTGAACGCAGAAATGATCGGGTCTGACTGCTGAGCGGTCTCGTCGTCGTCGTCGAGCTCGGGAGCTGTTTGCGAACCGTCGAAGACGCCCACCGCGCCCTCCTTGTCGCCCGCAAAGACGATGGGTTTCTCCTCAGTGGGGTGGAAACCCAGTGCGTACACTCTTTGTGGTGTGATTTTGATGTCTGGGCTCTGCGGTCAGCATGCTGTGGTGGAGGCAGCAGGAGACGGGGCTTACCGTTCGGCATGAAATGCTCGTACAGCTTGAGACTACCCATGCGTAGTCGTAAATCCTTCAGATTCTTGTCCGTTGTCTCTGTGATGTCGTCTTCCGTGAACGTTCGAATTCCGGGCTCAGCGCCCCTGACGATGCTCTTGAGCCCGTCCATGCCACTCCCCCATTTCTTGCCCTCGACCACGACGTCGCCCAGAGCCAGGTCCTCGTGGACCCGCATCCTCTTGGCCTTGGATCTCGCCATGTCGTGTTCAATATCGACCGCCATTCGCCGCTTGAGGTCTTCGGAGTCGGCTTCAAGCCCTGCCAGGCGAGAGCTCGTGCGCGTCGGTCTCGTCGGTTCGCGCTTGATGGGTTCGGCTCGCGGCCTCCTCTTGGGAGTGGACTTTGCCGCGGGCTTTTTCTCTGGGATGATCTTTTTGGCAGTCGTCGAAATGTCCGTCAGGATCGCCCGATTGGCCGCGATGTTCTCTAGTCGCTTGCGCTCAAAGGCGCTCATCTCTGCCTCCTTCTTTATAGGCATCTTGACGGTTGTAACGTTCGGCCGGTGGGAGAGCTTGCGCTGTGCGTAGGGGAGAGTCGCGCCAGCAACTCTAGGGTGCAGCAACGAGCGCGCAAAATGGAGTTGTAGAGGGCAAAATGAGGTGCGCAGCTAGAGGAAGAGCTCCAAGGTGGAGGCACAGTGCGCAACCAGTGCAGCTGTCAGCAGTGCAGCCCCAAGCAGCACGCGACGCTTCGCGTGGGTTTAATTGACCCCTGGCGCGAAGTCACGCGCTGCCACCACCTCGCGTTTAGTGCCGGACATTACCCGCGCGCCTCATCCTGGTTGTCGCCCAATTTTCATGATGCTTCACGCCTCTGCCAGCGATGACCTCAGACACAGCCGCGGGCCTCTCATAAAATGTCGTCAACGCTGCTCCCGTTCCTGTACCAGACGCGGACTCTGCGGCGAGCCTTTGCGGCGCAGCCCGTGCTGGCCCTGGCCCGGCATGCCCATGCATCGCGAAAGAGCAGGACCCCCAAGCATGACAACGCCATCCCCTTCGAATGGGACCACGACGGCGCGCAGGAGGAGCTGGGCGACGTCCCCGGGCAGCAGTCGACGATAACGCCGTCGGAGGCGGAGGTGTTCAAGGGCATCTTTGACGAAATCGCCCAGGGTCGCATGCCAGCCGCCAAGAAGCGACCCTCGCCTGCGGATGCGACCTTTCAGAACGTCGCCGGATTGCCAGCAGACGGCCCGGAGGCGCATCTCTCCAGCTCCTTCGGCCAGACAAACGGCATGGCCCGGTCAATTGTTGAGCAGGCTCGCGTGACGGAGTTTCGAGACAAGTTCCTGCGCCGGTACCCGCAATCACTGCGCAACGCTGCCCAGGTTGCGCTGGGGCTGTATGAGTTGGAGCCAGGCACTTCCGGACAGAGCCAGATACTGGAGCTGGATGAAGCCGACGAGAAGAAGTGGGAGGAGCGCGCGCGATATGACCGCGCCAGGGTCGAGGAGCGCGAGAGGGTCGACGCCTTGATGAAGAGCTGCGACACCGACGCTGCTCTCTGGCAGGTCATGGAGAAGGAGGTATTTTCCTTGCCAGAGAAGCTGGGCATCGTTCAAAACGCCCAAGGCAAGGCTCCAAGAGGGCGACGAGATGCCAAGACGAAACGAAAGACGGCAAATGACAAGGACTCGGCGAGCGATGCCAACCCCGCGGACAGCGCTCTCACAACTCAGCAACGAGCCGACGAGGAAAAGCGCGTCATGGACGTCCATGGGCCGCTGTACCCGCACTTCATCAGCACCGGCCTGGCACTCTTCGATGCCGCATTCGCTCGCCCCTCGCCGTTTGCGTTTGAGATCCTCCCACGCGTCAAGACGCTGGGCCTGCCGTCATACGTGCTCGGCGTCTCGACACCCTTTTACTCGCGCCTCGCCCGCATGCACTGGAACCGCTTCGGCGACGCCAACTCTGCGCTCGACGTCCTGCAGGAGATGAACTCTGCCGGCCTGTACGCCGACGACGAGGTCAGCGATCTTCTGGTCAAGATCCGGGACCACCTGCACGGTTGCACATGGGGCGCGCAAGGGCCGTTTGTCATGGCCATGATGGAGTCTCCGCCGTACGATGCAGCGTTGACGCAAAGACTGGAAGAGATGGAGAGGTACGCGAGGCAGTCGCTCAGGGAGCGTGCCAGTGAATACTCTGCGTGAGGATCCACGTCACGACTTTGCGATGCACGCTTCTGGCGCCTCAACACACATGGATCTGTACGACTTTGTTCATGATACTGTGTGTAAATTACTGTATAATATTTCACATATGTACATCTCTGAGCACTTAATTCCGTGACACTACCTATCTCAGCCCACGGCCTGGTCTATAAGAATATGTAGATATGAACTCATGGCCGAACTGAGCATGCTGGCGCCAGGAAGTCGTTATGTTAGCTGGGGTTTTCCACTGACTTGTAGTGCATCCCTGCGTAATCTTGGCTTCGTGATCTAGGTGAGTGAGAGGGTATTAGTTAGAACCCCTTGGCCCAAATCCGCCGAGCCACGCCGCTGTCGATGGAACCTAGAGCACTAACCAGAGCAATCACTGCCTTTCAGGCGAGGACTCCACACCCAAGGGACCCCCGGCTTCATCGCCGCTGACGACCGTGGCCAATGCAAAGAGTATTGTCCGACGTCATGTTTAACAGCAGCAAACAATCGAGACTTGAGAAGAAGCGAGTGCAATGATGAGGGTTAGCCCCTGAACGGTTGGGAATTAACGGTCAGGCCCGACAACGGCAAGCCCGCATCCATCAACGAGGTAGCTGTGACGGAGTGCCAGAGGGCAGGGGGTTGTTCTATGGAGTCAAGATGGGTTGCGTGGTGGGACAAGCACCGTACACATCGACCTCCTCGGACTTCGTTCTCTACCATCCGTATTTACGCCTTTCGAAACGGTGCTGGTGGACAGTGGACAGTGTCAAATATAAAAGTCACTCCCCACTAACTGAGCAATTTCTGTGCTGCCTTGTTGAATTCATCCCAAACTCCCTCTGCATAAACAGAGAGCCAGCCAAAGTCACCCCATCCGTTCCTTGTTGCCATGTAATCGGCCCCTCCTCATTTGACACCTGGCTTGAATGCAGAAGCGATGTTGATGCGACATTTCTGCTTCACTTTCGAGTGGAGAATCGCACAGCCTGTCTCCCCGTCAGCCCAAGTCGCGAACTCACTGTACGAAACCCGCATCCAAGAAGCATCTTCACAAAGGATTGACTCACATTGCAAGTCACGGTCCACGACTCGGATCACCATTGTGTAAGTTACTCTGTAATGTCGCTTGCCAAATTTCTTCCCTCGTTCGTCCACCTGCGGCTCGATCGGGAGTATCAGACCCTGATCCCGAAGATACGAAAAGTCGACCACGATCTCCCCGACCTTCTCTGCGTCTGAAATGGAGATAGTTAGTCCACGCTCAACATGAAGGAGTTATAAACCTGGGCCGAGATGCAGTACCACTGTTCTTGGGATGAGTCAATTTGTAGTGTGACTCTGTGGATGTTTCGGAGACATAGAGCTCTTCCTTGCATAACAAGGGTGCAACTGGCCAACATGCAAAGGTGTGAGTGCAAGGGAAAGGCTTGCATTGCCATTTAGGTGGGACTTCTGCGCCCTTCAAGCGCCTGATGTTAGTATGCAGTGCCTCTTCATCTCAAAGAGCAATTATGGGGACTTTTACCAGCTTCAGAATCCAGTCCACGGTCTTCCTGATGTAGGGATGTCCGTCGTGAGGATCATAACGCGGATGTACACCTTTATGTTGTTCAGGGAAATCCATGAAAGGCTCCGTGCGTATGATGCCGTAACTGGCACGAGCTTGTCTTCGAGGTCCTTTCTCCTTGTTGCAGGCTCGGAAAACGGCGCCGGATGCTACCGCGGTAACGCTTCATCCAGTCAGTCTTGCCAAACAGTTCAGGCAAGGGCATACACACGTGTTGTCAGGGGCGATGAAATCAATGTGGTCCCCGTTGGGCTGGCAAAAGTTGTTAAGCCGGATCTGAAGGTATTTCTTCAAGGAGATCGACGCAGCAAAACCGCCAATAAGAACAACTGTCTAAGAACTAATGTCAGTAATGATGCTACCATTTTTATTAGAGTAAGAAAGCTCATGGCTTACCCCAACTCTGGTTCCTTCTCGCATGGCCGCCCTCAGTTGATCCTCCATGAGGTCGGCGATACCACTCAATCGTTGAAGGAATATTTCTTGGATCGACTGCCTTCACAATGACTTCAGCATAGGCCGAAGCGATCTTATAGGAGTTACTTACACCGATATGGAAATACAACCGTCCTTGAAGCCTTTCGCGGCGTTGTCTCGAAGGCCGGACACTGAGAACTTTTTCTTTCCTTTTGGTATTGCTGCGTAGATGTCAAAGGATCTCTTGATTCGATATTCGAACTCGTTGATGATAATCTTCTCAATGATCCCGTCTATGGTCTCATTTCCTTGTTCAAGGTACTTCTCCTCTGCGAGAAGTTGGTGAAGCAGCTCACGAAATCCCTGGTTGAGGAAACTGGATCCGTACAGTCCACCTTTTCAAGATGAGACTCAATGTTTATCGATGAATTTGTATGACTTACCTCCTGGTGCAACGACCTCGCGACTCAATCTCAGAGGTGTCTCATTGCTAATCGCGTAGGTGTTTGCATCCACGGTTCCACCACCTAAGCTCTAATCAGCCAGCATTCAAACGTGTTTAGGGCTTAACCTTTACCCGCATCCAAGAGAAGGAAGGTATCGCCAGTCTGGGTAAAATTTAGTAATTTGGCGCTGTTGAAGGACATTTCGTTAACTTCGTACCTTGATAGCCCGTTTCTGGGTTAGCATGTATGCTGCCGCGGCTTCTGGCTCTGACACTATGAAGAGATTTTCAATGCTGTTGTCTTGTACTTGAACGCCCATGAAGTCTGCACGACGAATAGCCGTCGCCAATGCCGTCTGCATGTATCGACAGGCTTTCTGGCTCCATATTGCGGGAACACTGAGAACCATCTCAATACGGTAAGTGCGATCAAAGCCTTCATATTCAAGTTGGCGCTCCGTGTGTCGCAAGAGGCAAGTCAAATAGTCAGCAATGACGTCGACTGGCTCTTTGATGATTCTTTTCCTCTTCAGACTCGTGAGGGTCTTGTCCAACTCCGCTCTAGTATTTTCCGTCATGGCACTGTCGTCGAGCAAGAGCTTAAAGTGCGACAGAACTTGGTTGGTTTTGTCACGATGTGTTGCTGGTAGAGCCCTGAGTTCATGAACTTTGTAACCCCATTGAAACGTGTTTGAATCGTCAACGTCCATTGCGTCATCACCCCGATCTTCTTGCTGCCTATTTCCGACGTCTGCGCTTGACGTTTGTGCGAGGCCATTCAACGCATCGTGGATGGAGTTGGGCGGATCCGCCTCCAGCAGGCTAAGCGTCTCCTGCTCACGAAAGCGTCGATTCAAGGGATATATGACCTCAGTAGGAACCTCCTTCTTCATTCGATCATCCGGGTTAGGGTTCCAGTCATCCGGAAAGTTCTGAATCGAGCGGATGCGACTGGGATCGAGAGACTCGGAAGACTCTCCTCTATCCAAAGGCGCATATGATACGGCAGAGTAGGTTGTACCAAAGTCGATACCCACGATCAGGCGCTTTGTCGGAACCGGATCCGGATCATCCAAGAAAATATTTGCGATTGTTTCTTCAGTTTCAACAGACTGGTGAGCCTGCAGCCGCTCTGTGTCATTGAGATCATCGTGCCCAACAGTGGTCGTGGAGGCTCGCGAGAAATCCATTGTGACCGACCGGACTATCGCCCTGGGCATAGTGGTAAATAATGAAAAATTTCCAGGCCATGCTCGTCCTTTTAATCCCGTCTGGCACTTCTTCAGGATTCTGCCGCGGGCCCTTGTGACCTCCACCGAAAACAGCAGGTATCAGGTTCTACCCTGGCTGAGAGTGTGCCTCATGATGCAAGAGAGACGAGGCAGCCAATGGGTCTCTCGTGTTGGTTGTGAACAACCTGCAATGCAACACAGCTGCCTAGTCAGGCGTACTCCCATTGCATATTAAATTAAGCCAAAACCATTTATGCGTTGATGAGAGGGTGTTTTAACCGCCGTGCCATTTCTGAAAAATGCCTGTCACCTTCGACGTTAACCTGCACCAACCATACCCGGGCAGAGCGGACTGCCACCTTGCCGTGCCATGGACAGAAGTCAATCGGAAAACTCGAAAAAAAGCGCAGGCCCCAAAGGCGGCCGAGTTTGGGACGCTGCTGATCGTATTGAGCTGTTGGCTTGGCTCGACCACTGCGTCGAGCGCGGTATTCACTTCGAGTCCACAGTCATAGAGCATCTGCATAAAGCAACGGGGAAGTGGTTTTCCTGGAGCCAAATTGATGGCAAACTGCGCAGAGAATGGTATCAGTATGGGGAATGCAACGACTTTGAAGATCTCTTTGCTCAAGGCACGTCAGGCCTCAGGCCTCTTGAGGCTGAGGATGAAGACGACGTTCGACAGATAGTGTGGAGCCTCGGTCAACAATCAACTTCT
This sequence comes from Tolypocladium sp. Sup5 PDA-1, assembly GCA_000750105.3. NCBI lineage: Eukaryota > Fungi > Ascomycota > Sordariomycetes > Hypocreales > Ophiocordycipitaceae > Tolypocladium > Tolypocladium sp. Sup5 PDA-1. The sequence goes on from JPHH03000069.1 coordinate 28,328, forward strand.
CTTCCCCTCGGCAGCACGACTTCAACAGCTGAATCTCGATTCAGTTCTCGGTCAAGAGCAGACTGTGTTTCTGAGACGTCAACCCTCTCCGAACGTGCCATATCTGAGATTGACGAGTTTCTCTTTACGTCGTCGGCACCATGTGCATTCAGTCATTCCATCGCTGTTTCGGCGTCCCTAGAATCGGAGCAAGAGGTTTGTTGGACATTTATTGCACAATATTATGCAATATCGGCAGGTCCCAACTAACTCACGCCGCAGGCCGGTGCCATGACACACACAGAACCTGAAAGACCGCCTCAAACTCAGAGTTCGAATGAAGGCGTGCGGACATATGACGATTTCCCGGATGAGATGCGGGATGTGGCCACCATGAATGAAACGGCAGTCCTGGGGGCGGAGGCTTCGGTTCAGCTAACGGGTATCTCCAACGAAACCGTATTCAGCATGGCTCCACGTATCAAAGCTCTTGAGCGAGAATTATCAGAAAAGACGAAAATTCTAAGCGTCAAGGATATTACGCTTTTAAAGCAAGAAAGCTGCATACTAACTTTGGAGACCCGGCTGCTACAAGCCCAAAAGGAGGTGAAAGAGTTGGCAAAAAGCTCTCGCATCGCTAAAGAGCATCAAAATAACCAAGAGATGCACCAAGACCTTCGGAAGCAGCTATCAACTCTTAAACAACAGATCGAAGATAGAGGGGAGCTCAGACAAGATCTGCAAGCCATTGATACTCACGGACTTGGCCCAACTATTAGCCAAGCTTGCGAGCAGTTTGACTTGCTTGAAGGGAATATTGCCGATGCTTGTGACTCAATGGACATAGTCAGCCCTAACTTGGAGCGTACTGGAGCTTGTCAACCAAACGAAATGGTCGACATATGGGCCAAGACAGGGTCTGGACTAACCATGGGCCAGTTGATCCAGCACAGCCTGGACCGAAACATCCACGTGGACGACGTAGTTCGGGTTCTTGCAGCTGCTGGACTTTTCGAGCTTGTCTTTGAACCCGTTTTCCCAAACATCATGGCCATAGAGTCACCGCTTCTGGATCAGTATAGGAGGCGCATTTTCACGAGATGTACGTATCGCACCTGAACACCGAAGAATCGAATCTAACACCGCGACAGATGGAAGCCATGCACTGAATCAACTTGACCTTGTTGCTCACAAGTCACTGGTGTCTAATGAAAAGTTTTTCGAAGTTGTTGTCAAAGAGAAAGCAATGTGGCTACAGGCCATATTCTCCCGCCACCTGGACATGTTTCTTCCGGCGAAGAGTCGAACTACCGGCGTGCCTGACACCTTGGACAATCCTGAAGAAAGTGGAGTCTCAATAGCGGAGGCTTTCGGGGAGACCCTCACTAAAGCAGTCACACTCAAAACCCAGCTTATTTTGTCTGACAAGTACTATCGCTTTGTTTTCTTCAAACCGGGGGATTCATTTGACTCGGAGGCAATGAACCGCGATGGCTGGAGATATGGTGGCTTTTCCGCCGGACCTTGGGGGAAGAAGCCCCAGAGACATGCCTTGGACGGTCAGACAAAGATTAAACTATGTCTCTTTCCCGCTGTTTACTCGACCGCAGCTGGTGAAAAAGCTCGCCATATTGGAGAGGGCTCAAACATCGAAGACTGCATTGCGGACTATAACAACTTTCTCACGGGCACGATGTTGACAGAATCTCGGCCAGTAACGCTTTTGATGAAGGCGGTTGTGCTCTTCTGAGATCATAGCGCAAGATTAGATAGCTTCTATGGCCTAGGAGTTGCATTAGGAAGACTGGATCCAGTTTGGGCGATGGCTTAGTTAACAAGAAAAGCACTACTGGCAATACACGGCAGTTCTTATCCGCCGTGATGCCGAGCCCAGTAAATGCGGCGGCACCTCTCGCCCAATTTGGTGGGCACAACAGCGCTTCCCAGACCTGATCTGCATGTGTCATGTTACGCACTTCGTTCCGCCATATGGAGCCGACAGGGCTGCCTGTCCGGCTGTTCACACGTGCTGCATTCTCACGGCATTTAGGAGTCCACCCACTCTATTTGGTCGATAAGACGTCATACTCGCAGTGAAGACGACGCTACCCTTGCACTAGAGCTTGATGAACTCCCTTGCTGCCGCAATCGCACAGTTCCACGACCCATATACCTGATCCAAGGTAAATTCCAGTGCTGGTTGGTGCTTTGTGGCTCCAGAATTGGCCACCATGCCGTCAAATCGTCCCTTCTTTGCAACGATGGCGTCAAGTGCTGCATTGACGCCCTCCTCACTCGTCACATCGCAGTGTTGGAACTCGAGTCTGCTCGGAAAGCGTTTGAGAATGGCTGCAAACTGCTCGCCTGGTTCGGAAATACCCAAGCTAAAGATCAAAGCGGCATCATTGTGAAGGCAGACTTCGGCAATACCGAGACCACTTCCCTGGTTAGCACCGGTGACTTTTAAAATTTGTGAGCTTGAGTTTATTGACTTTGTTTTAGTTCTTCATGAGACACTCGCTCGCAATGAGTTTGTCTCTGAAAGTCTTGCGTTGGAGCGCGTAGAATGTCAGGCCCGACGGCATACACGCTAGCAAGCCCCCTTCATCTTCTGACGGCAAAGACAGGCTGGACCTCAAAGCTGTGTATGTGGTTCTCGACAAGCCCTTCGCCTAGCCCTTTGTTGGCCTCCTCTATCCGCCTGTACAGGGCTTCGTCGCCGATGAATTCGCCATCCCCCAAGTCAAAGCCGCCATGCTCGTCATTCCAGAAGAACGCCTTTCCACCCTGTGTGCTCTCGACCTCCCACCGCCGCTGCACCTTCATGTCGTCTTCCTCCAACTGAAGATCCGGTTGTGCGTCGACGATAATAAACAACACTTCTACATGGAGGAACCATTGAAACATCTCGGGTAGTGTGGCGGCCTCACTCCGGAGCAGCGCCTCAGGCACGGCGATGCGCGTCGGGCCCAGACCACTGCCGACAGTCCGTTCAAAGAGATCCGGTTGAAATAGTCGATCGTAAGGTTCGCAGCAAAAGTCATCCCATTTGTCAAGTGAAATGTATAGCGTATCCTGCATTAGGTCAAACGGGCGCACGAAGACATGGCACTGTCTATCCTCGCGGAAGCGCATCTCGATACCCTGTTTGCGAACCCAAGCTAAGGCGATGCCACGGGCCTCGTGGTTGACGAAGACTAGCGGTACCTCGACTTGGACATGGTCTAATAAGTCGTGACGGAACTCCAAGTTCAAATTGGACTCGTCATCAGCGTCATACCCCTCGTCGGATTTTGATAGGCGTCGGGGGCACCAACACCCTTTTCTGTAGAAGTACAAGGCTGGCCCGTCTTTGTCAGGTAGGGCGTCACGCCATATCTGGTTGCGCAGCTCCGAAGGCAGGCTCGAGAAGCGAGGGAATGTGAAGGAGTTGGTTGCCGCTGCTGCCATGGTCTTGGGGATGTCTAACTTATGCGGGTATGTGTGAGTAAATGAAAGAGTCCCCATGGGGCGACGGATGACGACGGGAAATTTCCAGCGGGGCACTTGCGTGGTGTGGCGGTGTGGCCTGGTACTTCGTAGCTCGGCTTTAGATAAACTATGCAATAACGGTGCGGCCATTATAAGTAATAACGGAGGAACGGATCCCGGGGTGGGCTTGGCAGGGTCCTGCTCTCCGTGCCCCAATGCCCTCTGCCCACCCACCTAGGAGTGGAAAGCCGGGCTGAGCCAGCTAGAAGTTTGCCGAGCCGCTGCTGATGCTGATGCCCTGAGAGCCAGCTCGCTGATATCACATATCACATGTAGGAAGTATGGGGAGCGCTTCCGAGATCCGCGCTAGGGCGATTCACTTGTCCACCGTCTCACCACGACAGATGATCGCTGTGCCTGGTGTGCTACAGCTGACGTTGTTTTGAGATTCCACTGTGTACACAAAGTTCCTATTTCTACAAATGGTCTTGGGCAGCACGTAGTGGGTAAGGCCGATCGCAAGGAAGCCGTCCAGTCTGGCAACTATGGACAAATACGTGGGCATCTTTAGGGGCTAGCAATTATTAGCATGCGACTCCTTTCGAGCACACTGTGGGGAGCGTTGTCATCTGATTCATTTTTATATCGTTCATTCAATTGGAGGAAAGTGAAAGACGTTGAGTGTATTGCGCTATGCCGTAGAACAATATTAATCTTTACAAAGGCTCCATGCTTCTCTAGGTCATCCTCCGTCCCGTCCCACAGTTTCTTACCCATATACTCATCCTTTGCGTAATACTTGTTTCCGGGATTGATGTGTCCCACTGGAACGCAATACGCCCACAAGGTCCTTTTTCTTCGCGGCGGCTGCGGCCCATAACTCGTTATGAGCTCCAGGAGGGATTTGCGTGCCAACAGCATCCAAGAACTTCGAATTTAGCCGCCCGAGAGTAGACCGGTCATTGGTTGGGTTATAAAGATCTGTAATAATGACACCAGGATGAACGGAGATTGAAGTAAGCGACGGATAGCGCCGTGCAAGTTTAGCTGCGAATGAAATTGGCTGCTTTGGATGCGCCGTATCAAGTGTTCGGGTCGGCCTGGTTGAGCTTGAAAAATGCTTAATAAAAGACTCAGGGTGTATTGAGTTATGGGCGAATCTTATACCCGTAATGCATTATATATGATGTAGCTCGGATATTAGCACGAAACGCAACAACCAACCAGAGTGATGCGCCGTCCGCCCGTACCGACTTCTGCCGCGTAAGTAAGCTTGTTAGGCCAAGCTTGATTCGTCATTAGCACCTTCCTGGCGGCGATGACCGCTCCAACCCGCAAGTCCCTCAGTTCGGCAACACTCATTGCACTCTATAACCACAGCAAGGACGACATTCCCGGGGCGATGTTTCTAAAGCAGATCGACTTGACAATATCGCTGCGGCCCTCCTACCTTCCAGATGAAGTCCTGCTCTTTGTCCAGGACAACGTTGGGATTGATGAGGGGTCAGTGTCGCGTGCCTGAGCTGGCGACGCTGTTGAAAGAAAAGCAAGAAAGGCTAATTCTTGTTCCTTTGGCAGGAAATACAAGCTTTCGAACCAACAGGAAGGCCAAGTCTACCTGACCTCGCACCGGATTTGCTATGTTGACAAGGCAGAGCCTCAGAAGCACTCCGTCGCACTAGACTTGAAGGACGTGGAGCGGTATGAGTTCTCCGTAAGACCCCAGAGCACGTTTGGCTCCACCTACAAGCTCCAAACTAATACGAATGCTTAGGCAGGCTTCTTGAAGTCGTCTTCTAAGATCACATTGATCGCAAAGCCCACCAAGCGCTCCTCCCTCCAGTCCCGATCGCCTGCCCTAGGCTCACTTCCCTTGAGAAGTGGCACGGCCTCCCCGGCTCAGCGGTCCGATGGACCTTTCCGACCGTCGCCTCCCGGACCTACTCCAGCAAGCACCGCAGCATGGGTTTGCGCAATATGCAGCTTCTCGAACCCGGTTCCTTCAGTCTTTGATTCGGCAACGGCAAACGCGCATACTCCACTTCCACCCTGTCTAGCATGCGGTATCAAGCCTACTCTGGCGCATGTTCTAAAAGCCTCCATATCCAATGCCACGAGTAGACAGCCATCCGGATCCGCCATCCAAACGTCGCTTCCTATCAGACCAGGGGCGTTTTCAGGTCTTGCAAGGCAGGCGACGGTACCAAGCCCGCCGCTGGCCGATACAGCTCCCCAGGGTACACCCGACCCTGGTGCTTTGTTCCAGTGCCCTCGATGTACCTTCCTAAACCACCCATCCCTTCTAGCATGTGAGATCTGCGGTGGGCTGTTGATATCACAAGATGCGATGTCCGAGCTAGCTCAGGCGCAAACTAGCATACGTTCAGAGACCGAACCTTGTGGGCCCGTCCTTGACGCTTCTTTAAGCAGCATACCTCAGGGTCTTGAGAATCCCGAGAGCGTTGAGGTATTCTTTCGTGGGGGTGGGGAGAAGATCTTCCACGAGCGACTGAAGGGATCCATGACGCAACGTAAGTGGCTATTGCAAGGAGCCCCTCCCATTCCCAAGTCCAACCAGGACTCTTCCACTAATAGTGGTGGATCTGGCACTGGGATGGGATTGGGTGGCGGGCCATCTACCGAAAGGGTCAAGATTGCTGGCATCGCCGGTCTTGAGCACCGGGGACAGGCGATACGCAAGAACAACGAGCTCTTCATTGGGAGCGCATTCGAGGATCTCGAGGCTCTGATGGCGTCAGCGAAGGAAATAGTCGCTATCGCTGAGAACTTTGCGCGGCAGGCATCAACGGGAAGTGCTAACGAAAATGCTCTTCTGGTACAATCCGCGAGCCAGTTAGGCCTGGTCATAACCAAGGATATCGTAGGTGGTGGCGATGAATCCCTCTACCTCTCCGAGCTGTCGCGAAATTTGGCCGAGTTTCTCACGGACGACGCGAGGGGCGTCCTTCGCAAGGCCGGTGGTATCGTGTCGTTGGTCGACCTGTGGGCTATGTTCAACCGTACCAGAGGCGGTGTGGAGTTGGTTAGTCCCCTAGACTTTAAAAAGGCAGCGAATCTCTGGGAAAAGTTGAAGCTTCCCGTTCGGCTGCGTACCTTCAAGTCGGGAGTTATGGTTGTTCAGAGTCGAGATCGCACTGATGAGACGACAATCAAGGCACTGAAAGCGTGGTTGGCTGACCTCCAGGCCGTGCCACCGGAGATTGACGTTGCGTGGGACTGGATGGAATTTGGTTGCGGAGTTACTGCGCAAGATGTGGCTGAGAGGTTTGGATGGAGCATCGGCGTGGCACAGGAGGAGCTCGAGATGGCGGAGCAAAGTGGTGCTCTCTGCCGCGAGGAATGCATTGAAGGGATGTGTTTCTGGCAGAACTACATTGACACCGGCGAAGGAAAACTGTGGAAAGACCCGTCCGTCGAGGACCGCGAAAGGATCACCAAGGCGTGATGGCGACTGGAGACCTAGAGATACACATTCATCAGCTGCAATAAAGCGCCTAGTAGTGTAAATATTGATGTTATTTATTGTGTAGAGGGTTGTGCTGGAGAAGAGATATCTCGATACCCGAGAACTCCTCACGACTTTGACAGGTCATACGGCCCTCCAGGCTGAGCGGGCGTGATGGGGGTCACGAAATTGGCCTTTTCTCCTCGGATGTACTTGTACTCCGCCAACAACTTTTTGATGATAGGCTGCGATTGTGCTCGTCGAAAGCCTTCTTGCCTGTGTACCTCGGGGAGAAGGTGGAAGATGGTGGGATTATCGGGGCCTCTGCCCCTAGTCTGGACGACCTGGTGTTGGAGAAACTGTTTTCCTGAAAGGTGTGTCATTTTGTTAGAAGATATAGATGCAGTCGGATCAGATGGCTCACATGATCCTGATGAATCTAAAATAAAATAAAAAGACGCTCTCTTTATCGGATCTCTTGAATACCTTGAATGGAGTGGCATCTCAAGAGGGCCTAATCCTATTTATGACTGCAAACCATATTGAGAAGCTGGACGACGAGCTTATCAGGCCGGGTCGTATTGATAGGAAGTTTCAAATTACGTTGGCTGATTCAAGCGTGATAACCCAGTTCTTTGGGTTCGTATTCGGACCCAATACTGAAGATGCTACGCAGGGAAGTAAGCGGGTTCTGTGGATAGACCAGCTTGCAACAGAGTTTGCTACTCAAGATCCCAGAGCTAAAGTTCAGCGCTGTACAAATCATGCCGCATCTTCTACCTCCGTACAGCACAAGGATTCGCCCGTCGATACGTTACAAGAAGCCGAAAAGCGGGTCGAGCGTGAGCTAAGTGACAAGTCTGGAAAGGTAGAGTCTGCAGTGTTCCCAGAAACTCCTAAGCCTTTGGAAGATGGCTTATGGATCTCTCTTATAGTCTTCCACCGTCTTTTTTTAGTTTTTAATTTTTATGGTACCCCGGGGTCTGTTCCGTCACCCTTACAAAGCAACTAGAAGTTCAGAGAGCAGAGGCGACGTGCTGCTAGTTAATTTACGGTGGCTTTCCCCGCTAAGTCTCCCCATCCCCACCCCCATCTAGTCCGTACTCCGTACTTCGTATCCGTATGTGGATGAATTAATAATTCTCAGTGGCATGGGGCATTATTAATATACTATTGTGTACCTTAAAAGCTCGGGTTTCCCCAGCCCAAGCTGCTGGCAACATCAACAACCTTGACGTACTGAAAATGGCTTCATTCCAAAGCAACCTCAACATCACCTTCATTGGTACGGCGACGGCCATTCTGGAAATTGACGGCGTTGCACTCATTACCGATCCATTCTTCTCCCCCCCTGGAACAGAATGGGATCGTGGCGACGTCGTGTTGAAGAACGACACCACCCCTGCTCTGGGACTGCAAGACCTCCCAGTCATCGACGCCGTGCTACTTAGCCATGAGGACCATCCTGATAATCTGGATGAACTCGGCCGCCGCCTTCTGGACGGCCGCAGAGTCCTCACAACAATGGACGGCGCAAAGAACCTTGCCCCGAGGCCCGGCGTCCGCGGCATGGCCCCGTGGGAAACTACATCTCTCCAGGTCGGCGGCCGGACCTTACAGGTGACAGCGACGCCTTGCCAACATTTTCCAGGCGGGGAATGTACGGGATTCATCATTACGGCGACTTGGTTTGGAGAGACGGATGGACTGCCAAATGCCATATACTTCTCCGGCGACACCGTCTACATGGAGGAGCTTGTCCAAATGAGGAACAAGTTCCACATCAGCGTCGCTTTGCTCAACCTAGGCGCTGCGTCAGTGCCCGTTGGCGACGCTCCACTGCAGATTACCATGGATGGTAAACAGGCTGCTAAGCTGTTTCGTGAGATTGGTGCCGATATCTTGGTGCCTATGCATTACGACGGTTGGGGCCATTTTGCTGAAGGCAGTGATCAGCTGGCCAAAGTTTTCGCGTCGGAGGGTATCGAGGACAAGGTGTGCTGGCTTACGCCAGGGGCGTCAAAGAAGATCATTTAAGCGCCTGACGGGATGCACGGTAAATCTGAGTGAGAACCCGGTACGATCTTCGCAGCTTTAGCCCAGGCAATAAAATCCACGTCAAGCAACTGTGTCATTGCCACTGTCCCTTAAAACGAAGCTCTCGGTGCAGCCATATCCTTTCAGGTTGATCCTCTGAACGGTTCGTTCGCCGAACGCGATATTCTGCACATCGCCTCCGATTCTGAGACACTCGTGTGCCACCTTAAATGGGAGTACCAAGGAAATTACGCCAAAGAACTTCATATCGTCCCGCGTTAGATACTCTGCGCTCTGAAGAATCCAAATCGACATCTGGGTGGCAAGCTCCATGTCACAGATGCATGCTTGCTTCTTCCGGCTAGAGGGTGCTTGTGGCTCCGTCACACCTGGCCCTATAGCCCCCAGACGTGATAAGTGCGTGAGACAGATGATGCAGAAGCTCCAGTAATGAGTCACAGCATTGGCGGTTGTTATATCGGGAAACCAGAGCCGAGTCTCTCCAAACTCTGGTCCCCGCAGCTTCATAGGTCGACTTAAGCCATCAGCATGTGCCAGAGGGCCGGATCTCGAGCTCGGCAGTATAACCTGTCGGGAAAGTCATGGCCGTTAGCCCAAGGTCGCTTCTAATGCCAATGCAGACTCCAATACCTCTGACACGAGCAAGCACATGATGGCCGCTGACAGCTCGTTCGAATTGAGCTCGCTCAAGTGGCGAATGCCATCCCGTAGAGAGCGCAGGGCAGAATACTGGGCATTCAGGGCATCAGGAATCGGTGCTCGGCCGTGGGATCCTCTTGCAAGGATAGACACTCCAAAAGCTCCAATGGCCGAAGATATAATATTCCCCTGCATCCCCGTCACGGCGAGTTTTGGCAGCACTTCTATCCAAGATCCGCATACGCAAGACGTCGATTGATGCGAACCAGGCGACAATGGCCGAGCGTCATTCGCTGACACAAAGTTCTGCACCACCAAGGATAGAACGTCCGTGAATGACCAGAACAGTGACGGCTGAAGGGTGGCCAAGAGTTGACACTCTTTTCACCTGAGTTGACTGGGTAGCTTGAGCCGGTTGGTTTCGCTATGACTGGGCAACATGTCGTCTCCTACTCTTCGGCGTCTTCGCCGTGAACCTGACGGACGTGACGTGGGGTACGAAGAGTAGGTCATATTGATACCCGGCACACTTTTTCACGCTCCAAGCACATTGTGAACAGGACGGATGCTTTCCGTCGCACTTGAGACTCACTAGCCACGAAGGAGGGACAGTGGAATGAAGGACAGTCGTTCGTCTACTTACACCGAGCTTGCGTATCCTACACTTACGGCAAACCGTGCCTTGTCTGATCTTCATGCTATGTGTTCGGTGATGGCTGTGATGGGAGGAATATACAGGTAGGGAGTCAGGCACACGGAAGAGACGTAGATGCCAGGACTCCAGAGTTCCAGCAGGAGCGAGAAGGTGTCAATGTAAAGTAGGCGTAGGCCGTTACCCTAGTCTAATTCAGGAACCTGTTAGATTAAGGGCTCTATAAAACACCTGTAAAAGTAGCCTGCACGTGACTTCGTGATATAGACTTTTCCCTTAATAGCCACAATAGCTATATAGGGCGGTTAATATAGGCAAGATTAATCACGAGATTATTATATCTATACGACTCCGTACATACTATAGCTATGGGCTAAGTTTAGCGGGGTATACCGGAATCGGAAGTCTGCACTATTTTAGCACAGGAATTAGCTGAAATTATTAGTAGTCCAATGCATCACCGGACTACTGTAGCCGCGGAAGAAAGCTGGCCTTTTAAACTGAAGAAATACATGCCGAGGAATCTTGCACCCAACAACAAACAGTCTATCCGAAGTTGACATGCCACAAGAGCACCATGGCCTTCCACACCAGCCCGTGTAGCGTCCTGGGCTCCGGATTTTCTAGGATGTAGTCCTCGAGCCTCTCCTCCGTATAGAACGTGGTTAGTTGTTGCGGTGAGGGGTGACCAGTCGTCTCAGCGTTGATGAACCCCACAGTGATGAGCAAATTAACAAACCACAAGCGGAGACCTAAGGGCGGCCCGCCGCTCTCCTTGTGCTCCTTCTTCCGCCGAATATACGTCTTCGCAAGAGTCTTCAGAGTGACAGGACCCCCTTTAGCGTCGTCGATCATGGCCTGCAGCACTGTGACCGCCAAAAGTAAGTATATGCCTTTGTCTGAAAGTTGCAGCGAATTTTCTTTTTCCCCCAAGAAAAGGAGAGCTGAGCCTCAACGTCACTTACTATACGGCTGGAAGGTGTAATTGTCTCCCTGTCGGAAGTCGAGGCGCGTAAGGGAGCGGTCATGCTCCACGACGTTGTGCTTCCGTGCGTCGGCAAGGTCGAATGTTCCATCTTCGCGCAGTACCGGCTTGAGTGTGTTTGCCAAGGCGTGCGCGACGGTGCCGGTCATGTGAAGTGCCGTCATCAGCGCCGCCTCAAGCCGCGGCAGGGTGATGTTCTTGCCATCTCGTGGCCTATAAGTTGTCAGATGGATGAGTTCCCTTCCCCGACTTCTTCAGCGTTCCGAACTTACAAGTACCCTTGATTCGCGAGCGCATTCAGGCCGGGGCACGGTGCTCGGTCTGCAATGTTGAGTCTAATGTAGGAATGGTCTTCCCCGCGCAGTAATTTCGCTTCCTCGTCTCGCCTGTTGGTCTTGAAATTGAAGAGAGCCTTTATCGCATCGAATAAGGTAAAATACATTGTGTTTGCTGCTCGATATGTAGTGTGCTTCGTGGATATGTGCTCAGGCTCTTCGACAGTACGGCTGCCCTTCCTGAGCTGCCACTGGTTTATATGCTTCGAGGCTCATTCTGACTCAGCCGCCCCCTACGGAGTGACTCCAGCCACAATTCCTGTCTCATAACTTATAAGGCCTAACCCTAACAGTACGGATACCAACCAAACCCTAACCTTAATCTCATCCGCAAGCAAGTTCCGCAAGCAAGTTCCGCAACCGTTACACACTGAAGTCAAAATAGAACATGTTCCGTAAGTACCTATTGCTTGCAGAGGATTTTATCCTTAACAGCAACGAAACCCTAACCTTACTCTCAGCCACACGGCAAGGTTCGCAGAGAAGCCAATAGCATCACCGTCATCTTCGTTTCCTACAGCTGTTCGGAGTATGATAAAATTCACCTGGCATGTGATAGTGTGAGCCTGGGAGGGGAAAATGCAGTCAGCCTTACGAGGATGCGCGTCACGGATGACGATGAGTCGGTGACGGGATTGGAGGGCTGGTCCTTTGTTTGGCGATAAGCGGCGGCTTAAAGCTCGTGGTGTCGCTTGAACGTTGAAGACATTTCGTCTCTTGTGGTCTTCCCTCCTACCCAGCTCGACTCAAAGCCTACGTACTTGCTCATCGCCGCTCCAAGTTGGTCCATACCTACGACACTCCTGACACCTCTCAGCAGATTTGTTCCTCAGCATTCTCACCAGAGGTCTATTGAATCGAAATGGACGACCAAAAAATGTCCTTCCAGCCCTCGTTTATCGAGCGGACCATGATCTCGACCTTCCGCTTCATCAACAAGTTCGTGCCGTGGTTCAATCTCCCCGGCATCATAGGGGCGCTGAATCTCGCCTTCGTGCGCATTGAGCTGCGAGGTTATAATCTCCACGATGGCTATGCGTCCGCTTCTGCTCAGGGAACTCCCGAAGAAGAGCCAATGAATGACGAACGCTATCTGAATGCGCGTCACTCGGATGGAAAATTCAACTCGCTCGAACTTCCCGCCATGGGCTGTGCTGGACTGCGCCTTGGTCGAAATTTCCCAAGAAAGTACTGCCAGAAGCCGACGGAAGAGCAGCTCTGGACGCCAAATCCGAGAGTCGTCAGCGAGCGCTTCATGGCACGCAAACCGGGTGGCTTTATCCCAGCCACAACGCTGAATCTGCTTGCTGCTGCTTGGATCCAATTCCAGACGCACGATTGGTTCAGTCATGAGCTGGTAAGATCTGGCGCATTCCAACACATGGATGACTTGAAAACAGACAACTGGCTGACCTTGATTGATAGGGTGACGAGTCCTTTAATATTCCGCTACCTGTTGGCGACCAATGGTCGGACAGCCGTATGGAGCTTCCGCAGACGAAACCTGACGCTACTAGTGATCCTTCAGATCTTAAATGCCCAGGGTACAAGAACATAAGCACAGCTTGGTGGGATGGCTCGCAGACCTATGGGTCAAGTGAGGCACTGACTTCAAAGCTGCGAAACCAATGCCCCGATGGGAAGCTGATGCTTACCGAGGATGGTCTAGCAGCTTCCCTGCCCAGAGACGAAGATGGCAATCCCCTGACTGGCTTTAACGATAATTGGTGGGTAGGCATGGAGATACTGCACACCCTGTTTGCTCTTGAGCATAACTCGCTTTGTGACATGTTTCGAAAGGCATACCCTGACTGGACTGGGTAAGGCCGCCTCTATGGGCTTACTGTTTAAAGGTGTAGCTAAAGATTTCTACAGAGACCAGATCTTTGACAAGGCTAGGCTCGTCAACTGTGCCTTAATGGCCAAGATCCACACAGTGGAATGGACTCCTGCTATTCTCGCACACCCGGCTCTTCAGATTGGTATGAATGCCAACTGGTGGGGCCTTGCTGGCGAGACCCTTACGAAGCTGGTTGGGAGAATATCGAAGACAAGCGAGATTATTTCTGGCATTCCCGGTTCAGGGGTTGACCATGACGGCGTTCCATACAGTCTCACCGAGGAATTCGTATCTGTTTACAGGATGCATTCCCTCATTCCTGGTAAGGGATCCTGCTTGGTTTTCTCCTTGGATCTTTCTGACTTAGGCGTTCAGACAATATCGCCTTCTTTAACGCGAAAGATGGGAAGCACCAAACCACAATCCCTATAGTAGACATGACCTTTAAGAATGCCCAGAAGCCTTTTGACGAAGGCCTCTCGTTCGCCGACACGTTCTACTCCTTCGGAATTAACTATCCTGGCGCCATTACCAGCAACAACTACCCTAACTTCTTACGCGACTTGAAGACCCCCGACGGCCTCCATCGCGATCTGGGCACCGTCGACATCTTGCGCGACCGCGAGCGCGGCGTCCCGCGGTACTGTAACTTCCGGCGCATGCTGCACATGCACGTGCCGACGACATTTGCGGAGCTGACGGGCGGCAACAAGGCGCTCGCCACAGAGCTCTCCGAGGTGTACAACGGAGACATTGAGGCTGTCGACGCACTGGTCGGTTCGCACAGTGAGCCTCTGATCCCCGGCTTCGGCTTCAGCGAGACTGCGTTCCACATCTTCATTGCCATGGCGTCGCGGCGGCTCAAGAGCGACCGTTTTATTGCCGGGCAGTGGAATGCCGAGACTTACACGAAGGAGGGTTTGCACTGGGTACAGAATACAGGCATGAAGGATATGCTCATCAGGCATTTTCCTGAGCTAGAGGAGACGCTGAAGGAGAGTAAGAATGCGTTTGCGCCTTGGGCTCAGTTAGCCGAGTCGAAGAAGTATCCAGGGATTGAGACGACTGTTTCGAAAATGCCCTGAAAAAGGGTGCTTCGATTTCTGACGAGTTTTAAGTTTCCTATTTACGGTAGTTTGATCTGGATTGTGGGTACGCTTGACGGAAGAAGTTGCAATGGGATACAGTACTCAAGTGTAAGGCGACAAGGGTTGGAGTCTCCTCAAGTGTGACTGGCCTCACAGGCTGCTAGCCCCGGTCAGGGGAAGTGATTAATTTACACTCCTTACATCAGAAAAAGGTCAACTCAATACGTAATTGCCTGGTGTTTTATCAGCTCGGTACTCGTAAGCAAAATAGAACCGAAAGGCGATATTACCTTCCTTATAGACAGAGCCGGGACGTCGCGACCAAGAATCTCCGGCCTGCATCCATTCACCAGTACGAGTTGGGCCGAATTGTGCTTCACTAGTTCCGTGCTTTGCAGATGTCTAACGTGGAATTCTTGACCGGCCTTCGGCTATGCGTTGACCGGTGCACAGGCCTTAATCTGGTTCCGCGGCGAATGCCAATGCGCCTCTTCTAAGGCCCCTCTCTGCCCCAGAAATATCAACCCGAAGGCGGTTCCTCCTTGAGAGGACGGATGTCCAGAGCATACACTGCTACCCTATGACGGGTTCGCCTGCAGCAGGTGAAACTTCCGCACCGTCAGTCTGCGATCGATGACACGCCACTTCTCTGGCCATTCCAGGCGCAATCTATATCCCTACTATCGTGCCGCCGATGCCTAACCCATTTATACAGCCAGACTCGTTAATGTACTAGCTGGTAGGATTGGTATTCTGAGAGTTTATGAAGGTATAGATGTCGCAGGTCTGGATCTCGTTGCTTCGCTATGTGACGGTTGGTTTTCCTAGACCACGCTGCGGATATCAAGGTCCGACGAATGATAGAGCGTGATACCTCTATACCGAACTCGTCACGGAGGAAAGCAATTATTTCATCTCGATACATATCGGGCCAGTCCTCCAGTCCTTTACATAGAGTTCTTAGCACTGGAGCAGTTATGGTTCTACGGCGGCCGATACTATTCGGGGTCGCTTTCGTAGTTCGATAATATTATAGTCTTCAAAGTATTCTCCGAACGGCACGCTCGCTATATCCAATGGTTCTGGCTGTCTCGTATTTCGTAGCATACTTTTGATCATAGTCTTATGTAGTTTATTTCTACTTAAACTATAGGCTTAGACGCATCTCGAACTAAAGCAGGGTTTATTTCATTAAGCATCCTAATTAAAGGGCTTTGAGTTAAAGCAAAGTCTGGAAAGAGGCTTAGAATGTCACGTTATGTGGTTCCGATTCATGGGTCAAATACAGCGTATGAGTTCTAATTCTTGTTCAATTGAAGCATGCCTTCGATGCCCTCCGTGTGAGTGAATTCCTTCCCTTTTAGCATCCTCTGCCTCCGAGCCTAGCCAGCGTTTTCCAGCGTTTTCCTTGCTTTTTCCCAGCCCGAGAGGTCAGCAGACCGACTAATAGATCGGCAGACCGACGATCTCGTCAGCTATCTAGTCAGCAGTCCACTGGCCTCCGTGGCTAACCTTTTCTCTGCCCAAGGGCTGCCTAAGTCAACCGCTCTATCCGACACACCCCCTTCGCTAGGGCCCCTATTCCAAGGTTCTAGCTACAACTGACTTCCTCTGTTGACGAGCCCTAGGGCCTAAGAAGCTGTTCTCTTCGGTTCAGCAGACCGGCCGCCTCTTGCCCCTAGCTTCAACTCGAGGTCTCGTCTGCTGCCTTTTTCAGGGGTCCGTTGAGCAAGCTGTTCTAGCAGCTTCTCGCGGGCTTCTTCCATCAGGGCCTTTGTGGCTATCCGGCCACGGATCTCTTATATTCGTAGCTGCCTGACGAATTCAGTGTGCCGGACCCTAGGCAACGCCTTGGTCATCCCATTCGTAACCATCTTGCTGGTCTCTATCCAGCGTACCGAAATCCTCTTCCAGCTTGAACCTCTCTGCTTTGGCTGCCCTCGCTGCCTTGGCTGCCCTTGATGGGGTTGTGGCCTTCTTCCACCCCCTTAGGATCTTCTTGATCCGTTGAATCGTTGTCCGAGTCCGTTACTTCGATTTCTTGTAGGTCCGGTGACTCGTTATATGAATCCGTAATCTCTTTAGCCGGCAGAGCCGAGCTTGCCCAGCTACGTAGCTTAACAGCCACATTAGCTATCGACCACTCCTTGCTTGCATCCATAAAGTCAATTGCTACGTCTTGCGGAGATCGAGAATCCTGTCCTCGGAAGGCTACCGAGAAACGAGTGCTGCACTGCTTCGGTGCATTCTCTGTAAGTACATCTTGCCACCGTTCACCAATTCAGTCACTAGGAATAACGGACTAATCAAGCTGCATGTTTGTCTTGCTATATGCCGACCCAGTCCGGGAAGTTGCCCCTGGCCCACCTGAACCAAGGTGAAAAGGCGAGGCTGAGGAACTCTCTTCAGTCAACGGCCCTCAAGGCTGCTCGAGCCTGTGTTCCTCGCGAAGATCGCTCCTTCATTCGATGACGCAGTTGCCTCGTCTTTCCTCGTCACCATCGCCACGAGCGATAACGAGAATCACGGCTATCTGCCCCAGCGACTATCCTATCTGAAGTTTCTGGTAAAGCAGCTCAACCTGCACCTTGAGCTAGATGGGTTTGATCCGGAGTCTAAAGAAGAGAGAAGAAGGTCAGTTCAAGTCTCCAAGCCTAATGGTTACGATTTTGTGATTTGCATTAGCCCTAAGTATATCGTATGATAGACTTTGGTGGTCGTCCTACATCGTAGACAGGCACAGTTCTTTCTCGTTCAATATGAGACCAGTCCTGGCAAACTCGGTCTGCCAGAATCTCCACATACCATGTCCCGACTCAATATGGGAGAGCGACGAGGCCGTTCCAGACCGTCTAGAGACCAGGGCCTGGCACAGAGGGGTGGACTTCGAAGTCCATTCACTAGATTTCCTGGGCCTGTTTGTCCATTTATTTTCGCACGCATCCCCAAGACCCCCACTTTCCGAATAGCCCACTATTAATGAACTATGGAAAGTATCCTTGGGGATGCTTTGGACTATCATATGATCCTACAGCATCGCAGCTTTGGGACAAACGACGATTTCTATTATTTTCTACGCAACTCTATCGAGAAGGGCCTGGGCCTCTGGGAATCATCCGTCCGCCGTCTCTGTGGTGAAGCATCTTCTAGCAGCACGCCAGGACAGGTCTCTGTCATGGTCTGGACTGCAAGTCCTTTACGGGAACAGGACGACATCTTCCCATCGGAGCCAAAGCTACTTATGTATGCGTGGCACATATTCCACTGCGTATACATCGTGCTGTACGGAAAGCTAGATTTGATCCAGATGTTCCGTGACACGAATTGGCTGCTGTCGAACGACTTTCTCATTGCTGCGGAGCATGCCGGGCAGTGTGCAAAGACAAGACCTCCATCCAACTCACACCTCCTAGACATGTGTAATAAGTTGCTGATGATCGTGGCTGAGCAGATCGCGGCCCAGATTCCGTCCTTTGATCCTAAACTGCACATGTGCTACGTCTCTTTGGCACTTACCTGCTTCAGTCCTCTTTCATATTCCTATTCTCGCGAAGAAGCTGAGGCGGTCTGCAGATGAGTGCATCCTGAACTGTTGTCAGACCTACCTGCGTTGTCTAGATGTTTTTTCCACCACCGTCAACATCAGCTATCAAAAGACATTTGCAAGAGTGCTACGGAAAACCATATCCAAGTGTCTCATTGTCCAGGGGCGGGGAACGGCAGAACCAGCAGAATCTTCTACGGGGGACATATTTGAGCCAGAGTTATTGAAATATCGATGGACTGTAGGCTACAGTGGCCTATGGTCCGAGGCTATGGGCCGGCATAAGGAAGCTAAGATGCGCAAGTTCGAAGTTGCAGACCCAGGATGTCTGTAGATATATCTTGCAAGGTTCAATTGGGACATCAAGAGATAAGCCGGTTTCATATAATTAAGTCAATTTTGTCCACATCGATGGCCTATTTAGCATTGCAGGACAAGATCGCTAGGATGGCTCGCCGAGCCCGAGCCATCGCATCCAAGTCTTTGGCGGAGAGGTCCCAGCGTTCACGTTTTCTTCGCCATACGACGCTATCCACAAGGCTCTCGGTCCTCGTAGCCCGGTCCCTGCCGTACACTGTTATTTCATCGGCTTTTCCGCCCAGTGCATACTCATCGAGTACGACGAAATCAGGCCAGTGGTCTTGTAGAGAGTGGCATAATTCTATGTTTGTGCGTTTGTACGGGCTTTCCTTCCATGATGTCTCCCTGCGGGGGCCAAAGCCAGTATCGGAGCCGTCACTAGGGCCGTTATAGGGGTTCAGAATACCCATGTCAGCCTGGACAAGAGCATCGTGAAAGGCATCAAAGAGATAGATCAGCTCCACACAGTGGTGCGCTACACCCTGGCTCGGCCCAGGAAAGGGATTGCCGAACTCAATGTGGAAAGAATGCACTCCACTTGTCTTATGATTGTCAATCCCGCAACGTCGCCTGTTCAGGGACGTCCTCGCCAGGTGGACGGGTATCTCAAACATCGAGTCATTGAGAAAATGAGCCACCGCCTCTACGACTTATACGACGATCGTTGCACTCGGCCTTTGGTGTGTTCGTTCTCCCTCAACAAATTATTCTAGCCACATTCGACCTTTCTGATAACTTCAGGCGATGCCTGGGGAACAAAGCTAGCCATGGAGGATGAACGCCTCTGTATCGCGTGGACGGCTCAGTTTTATACAAGAGCCCATAAAGAACGAAAGAAATCTTATTGTGACACCAAGGCATCAAGGCGATTGCCCTGCAATAAGCGTGTATATTACCCCGTCTCCCAGCGCCACGCTTCGCCAAAGGATATTTCGCGTCAAGCCGGAACCTTGGTCCAAGTCTTACACCACCCAAACATTGTACGACAGAACTTGCCGTACTCGACTACTAGATCAAAACGACGCCAAGAGCCCAGGGCGTGGTGGTGCAGCCTGGCATCGGGATCGGTGACTGGCTTCGAGCCCATATTGCCGTATTTTCCCCGGCCCGGACTGTCACGACTCGTCAGCATGAGCGACGTGGAAAGGGAGGCTGCGCGCATTACCTGAATCCTGTAATGGGAAGGACCAAGACGTCAGAGACCAGCTTGGCTCTGCCCCCGTCCTTTAGTCCCGTCAGGGCGTTCCACCTGAAGCCAATCTTCTTCTCCAGCCAGATGCTCGTCGCAAGGGTGACGGCCGCGGGCCCCGTCCTGGTGAGCGGATCGGCCTTTTCCGCGGCGTGGAAAGTCGCGTTCTTGGCCTCGCTGATCCGCGCGTTGAGGCCGTCCATGAACTGAGAGAGCACGGGGTGTTTTGGGGCGGACGCCAGCGCCCACTGGGTGAGTTGTACGGGGTATGTGTATCCCATCCGCCAGTATGCGTCAGACTGAGGATCGGTATCGGCCTCCAGCCCCCATAGAAGGTTGACCATCCGCGAGCTTGCCTTGTCAGAGGCCCAGGGGCCAAACTCATGACCGTAGGTCGAACCGGTCACTTCGTCGGTCCAGACGGCGAGATCCGATGAGCGGATCCAGGTTTCAGGGTGCTGCAGAGGTTCCGTATCGACGTCGGCGTACTGGACGAGTCAGAAGGCGTGCGTGAAGGTGAGTTGCGGGGAGAGGAACACATACCACGCCGCCAAACCACTTGCAGGCGAGGATCCGAAAGATATCAGCCCGCTCCACGGGCGTGAAGAGCGTGTTGAAGTCGTCGAGAAAGTCACTTTCGAATTCCCGCATAAAGGCGAGGATCCCCTCGTCATCCCAGAAGAAGTAGGCCATGGGGCTGCTGCGGCCGGGCGACACCGAGTACTGCAGCCATTGCTCGACCCAGGGGAGGACATCGGGCTTCCACCGGGTAATCTGCGCGGTGGCTGATGTCTGGTGGACGAGCAGCGGGATGTTTGAAAAGGCAAGCTGCCGGTGGTGCTTTGACGTCGCGGCGTTGGAGGCCAGGCGAGCCGCTTCTACAATGGTCTGCGGCTCAGGCTGGCCGTCGCCAATCCACTCTGGTGGGATATACCATGCTGGACAGCGGTGTCAGCAGAGACGAGGACAAAGGGTAAGCGAGTCGCGTGAATGCAGGGTCAACGCACCTCCCCCCGTGCCATCGAACGACTGAACATGCTTCCATGTCAAGGGATAGTCGCGCTCCAGCGTCTGCGCATCGGGTGAGCGAGGCTCGGGCTCTCTGTCAACCAACAGGAGCGTCCACAGCGTCGTTGCAAAGACGGTCGCAGTCAGAAGCAGGACCCGAGGCCGCAAGCGCAAGGAGCCGTACGGGAGCAGCATCACAGCAAGCCGGTGTCGAGGAGCATGAGCGCCAGGCCCGCTGCATGCATGAGATGTGCGCAAGATGCCCGGGCTCACAGCGGTCGGTCGGTCGGTGGCAGTGAGGTCACTGTCACTTGACGGGAGGTGACAATGAAGGGGCTGCTGGCCCCTGGGGCCTGGACAAAGGACGTGGCACGTGGTGGGGCCAGGGACCGATGCAGATTTGATTGCGAGCTGCAAGTGGACACTTCTCAGCCCGTACTGCTTCGCCCCGGGTACATGCCAGGGCGGCGAGGGGCCCGTTTCATTGGCTCAAATGAGTGGGCTTGCTCGCATCGCCCGCGTCTCGAGTCTCAGCCGCGTCCGCCACATGTACCGGCGCGTACCGGGTACTCGACGCGTTCAAGTCATGGTCGCCGAGTTGGGCTTCTGCCGCCGTACGCCGAGAGCCACTACGTGCCCTGGTGCCCTACGAGGCCCAAATTTTGCTGGGGATGGAAAAGCTTGGCCTGGATGGCAGGCCGCAGGGGGACCGTCCTCTCCAGAGGCCGCCTTGGCCAGGAGGCGGCGGCCAATCGCCGAGTCGCAGTCGCGTGCCGTCACGGGAGCGCCGACATCACTCGTCGAGGGCGCCGTCAAGGCACGCAAGGCAAGGCAAGGCGGGGCAAGGAACGCCGAGGCAAGCCATGGTCGTGAATTGATCCAGTATTATGTAGGTAGGTATTATCATCATTCAAAAATAAACAAAGCTGGCTCCTGCGCCTGGCCGAGCAAAGGGGGTTCTCATAACCGCCGGCGAATCCATCGCCTCCTGAAGAGCAGCGCCAGCGCAATGCCCACGCACACAAAGAAGAGCAGGTTGGCCTTTGAGCCCAGCGACAAGATGAGCTGCGCGTCGTAGGAGTGCCACGACGAGCTGCCGAGGTGGTCAAAGATGGGCGTCGACACGCGTCCGTTGAGGCTGTGCATGGGCCCCGGCAGGATCTTGAGGCTGGTCCGGTTCGACTGGTAGGCGTGGATGACCGAGGCGAAGTGGCAGCCGGTGCTGAACATGACGGTGGGATAGGGCAGCCCGAGCCACTGCTTGTCGTAGACGGTGAGGTTGCGCACAATGTCGCCCACAAACGAGTTGTGCTTGCTCGCCATCATGAAGCCGATGGAGAAGCCCGTCGGGTGCGCCTCCGGGGCCACGAAGCTGAACCGCCGCAGCGGGCCCAGCGCGCGCTTGCACTTGAGGTCCATGTCGAGAATGACGCCGCCGTACTCGTACAGCACCATGTATCGGAGGGCGTCGATGCGCTCGACAGGGTAGCGGTAGCCGTCCCACAGTTCCTTGAGGTCGGGGAACCGCTCCTCGACAAACTTGGACGCCGTGTCGTCGGTCCAGAGATGCGACTCCCAGCCCGGGTGCCAGTCGAGGCAGCTCTGCACCGTCTCCTCCCACTCGCTGCGCCAGTGGTCGCCGTGCTTCCCCAGGGCAATGTGGTGCAGGACGGGCGGCACGGCATCGTTGTAGGGGGCGGCGGACAGCTGGTCGCGGCTGTAGTTGGCAAAGGTGATGTCGAAGGCGTCGTGGGCGTCGGAGAGGACAAAGTCGGCCGAGTTAGTGCGCCATATGACCTGGAGGGCGGCGAGGGTCCATGACGTGTGGACGAGGTTACGGCAGAGCCAGACCGTGGCGATGAGTATCAGGGCGGTGGCCCAGAGGATCATCCGAGTCTTCTTGCTGGTCGTCGAGGGCGGTCGAAGGGAGTAAGGCTTGTGCATGGCGACGCGGGTGCAGTCGCACGGGGCGGGCGCTGGGGGGGTAGATGGACGCCGCCTGGATCAGAGTCGGGACGTCTTGGGAGGCCCGTCAGACGAGGCCGGTAGGGAGCGGATGAACTCGCCCAATGGCTGCGTGCCGATTGCACGTCGAGCGGCAGCGCAATGGGAGTTCAAGATGATTCGGATGGCGATGCGGGCATGTCGACGCCAGGAGAGGTCATGCCAGGGAGAGAGGGAGGTCGAGTGCAAAACAAAGGAGTGCGAGGTGAGGTGGATGGATGCGAGGCGATGAATGGGGGAAGCCAGCAGGGGGGCCGCACTGCCTGGAAAAGATGAGGTGGGCTGTCTTCGAGTACGGGCATCCGCTGGCAAAACAAGTCCGTTCAAGTGGGCTGCTCCTTGTATGTACGTGCATCCAGTTTAATTACAGGCCCATCCATTGGTACCGTAAGTTACGTACGGAGTACTCGTACGTGGTAGAGGTACGAAACAACTATGCTGTGGGCACGCCTGAGGCAGGAAGATTCATGTCGGGTGCCTTACTCCGAGCCCCCAAGGTAACCTGCTGGCGTAGACGCCGCGCCAGGCCCTGTGGCAGTCGAGACCGCCTGTGTTTGGCAGCCATGGGCGGGAAAGCGGCATCAGAGTTTGCGGCGCTCCCCCTTGCACAGCCCGGGGGGGTGTGTCGCCCTCTTCGGACAGTGTCCGTCCGTCGAGTCTCTTGATCGGTGAGCCTCGATCGGTGAGCCTCGATCAGTGAAGTCTCTCTGGCGCTCGACCGCTCCATTGTGCGATTGACCCGGCCCGAACGTCCCCGGTGAGTTGCGAAGTTGCTCAACAAGTGCGAAATAACCGTCATGATCGTGCCAAAAGCAGCAAGGGATCATGCGGCGCTGCCCGCCCAGGGGCTGAGGAAAATGCCGAATGGGGCCAGCAGCCGAGATAGCCGTAGCCACGACCCGGTTGGCTTCCCAGACTCGCTGGCACTCGCTGTACCGGTACCTGTCTGGCTCGCCTGCAAGGCTGTCAGGCTGCCTCGACAGCGGCGGGCGACGTCGGTGACGTTGCTCAGGCCCTTCTAGGCCCAACGGCGATCTGCGGGGGCCATAGGTACCGTGCTCGGGCCAGAGAATTGCACGGTGACGGGTGCCCGAGGTGGGCTGGAAACCTGTAAGACGACAGGCTCCGCCGCCTGTAATTTGCCCCCGTCAGCGCACAGCCACGCCATCATCTCCTGAGATGCGGTCTCGGTCATTGGTACGGCCGACTCCGTGCGAGCTTCGTTCAGGCTGATTAGAGCCCACACCAGACGCGGAATCAAGCTTTCCTGGGCTGCGGCTGAAGCCTTCATCAACCTTGTCGGCCGCGACGCCACGATGATGCGACGCAGGCACTGTTGATCCGACTCCGTCGTCCATCTACTCGCCGGTACGGAGTGTCTGCCCGCGCTTCGTCAATCACCAGCATCAGGCGCTTTACCTGCTGATTCTCCCACCCGCTTGCTCCGCTCCGGTTGCCATGCCGCGCAAGAAGAGCGACCCCCGAGGCGTCTTCAAGGCCTGCCACTGGCTCGTGGCCACGCGCGGCCGCCGGCGCGCCCTCACCCGCATCGCCTTTGTCGTGGTGCTGGTGCCGCTGCTGCTGCAGTGGACCCTGGCCTACCTCGTCGGCAGCGACGCGCGCCTGCTGCCCCCTGAACTGCTCCGCGCCAAAAACCTCCTGATTGTCACCGCGCACCCCGACGATGAGTGTCTCTTCTTTGCGCCCAGCATCCTCGGCGTGCTGGACCGCAATCGCGACGTCAGAGGAGCGTTGGTGGTCATGTCCACGGGTACGTCGTCACGCTCCGCCCTTCTCACCAAGCCTGCATGAGGCTGTGCTGATGCGCAGCGTTGCGTCGTCCCACCGCCAGGCAACAACTATGGCATAGGCGAGCAGCGCAGACAGGAACTCAAGGGATCCTGCGTCGCCCTCGGCATCGACCCGTCGCGGTGCGAGGCGCTGGACGAACCGGATCTTCAGGACAATCCCACCGTGTGGTGGGACACGGCCAAGATCCAGGGCATCCTCAAGGACTACGTCCACAAGTGGGACATTGACGCTGTAAGTCGGCCATGGCATCCAGCTTCGCCACAGCTACGAGCAGGCAGGCTGACACTGCGACCAAGATCATCACGTTTGACGAAGGCGGCGTCTCGGGACACATCAACCACCGCGCTGTGAGCGCTGCTGTGAGGTGAGTCGTCAATGCCCCGTGCTGCCCCTTCAACCCGACTCATCGTCGCTGTCCCAGCGAATACGTTTTGCAAGACGCCAAAGCCCCGGCCTCGTACATGGTCGTCACCACCGCGCTCCCAAGGAAGTACACCTTTCTGCTCGACCTCCCCCTGACCGCGCTGTCCTTTACATGGAGGATCGTTGCCGCCATCTTCTTCCCGTCAAGCACGGCGGACCCAAAGTACAGCACAAAGGCTCTCGTTGCCAGCACATGGCACAGGTACGTCAAGACGCGCGAAGCGTTTGCGAGCCACGGCAGTCAGTACACGTGGGATCGCCACCTGTACATGGTTGTGAGCCGGTACGTCTGGTTCAACGATTTGAAGAGGATTGCGGGCAGGGAGGCCCCCGCGTAGCAGTAATGCCCGTGTCACATAGAGCAGGCGCCTGGTTTATGAGAGTGTCCACGCCGTCCCGTCCGGCAACGAGGCGCCATCGAGGAATTAATCACATGGGATGACGGTCACTGTTGAATAGACACAGCGTTCGGACATCCAAGCTTGGCGCAACGCCATAATAGTAGCTGGCCTACGGAAGGACATGTCATTGCAACTTGACTTTGGGTCTCAAAATAATACTTGGCCATGCACGGCCTGTCATTCAGTGAGAACGTGGTCGCATCACGTCGGGTCCGCCCGTTTCTCAGGCTCGCATTCGGACGTCAGCACCAGCGCCTAAACCTCCCAACAGAAGCATCGCAACGCCAAGCAGGGAAAGGGGGAGGGCAACCCTTGACAGCGTTCAATTAGCTGAATGATCTGCCCGTTGGTTGTAACACCAAGTTGGTCTGCCTCTGGCTCCAACTCACGGGTAGGTACGGACTACTCGTCTTTATATGCTGCGACCACCTCTCTCGGGTCGCATCGCTGTTTAGCCTCACTCTAGGCCTTTAATCTAAGTTCCGTCGTGTCCGAGTTTCAACTGTCGAGCAGTGGATCGGCACGTTCCGCCGCCTCCAGGGACGGTCCCCTTCGCCCGATCATGACATCTTTGAACGGAGACAATTCCTGCTTCTTTCATTTCCCCGTCCACGGGCCGACCGGGCTGCAGCTGGCAAGGCCTGCTTTTGCATCATGTTTGAGCCGTGGCTCGCAGGGCCAACAAGCCTCTTCAGCTCCTGATTCACCCACATCGCGTTGGCTGGCTCCGCCCGCAGTTCCCGACCCAGCAGCTATTGACGGTGTAATTCGTTAAATCGAGGCTGCCGCGCGGGAACATGTCGACACAAGTAAGGGGCATCCTGGCCAGAACGGTCGTGGCAACGCGGACGACTACGATGGGCATGTCGATGCCATCCTCCTGGGCTTTCAATGCCTCGATCACGTACATGAAGCCGCTTCGCCCTTTGACGAGCGAATACCCGTCATTGCAACACCTCAAGCAGCCAATATAGTGAAGCCCTGGAATCATTTTAACAAAATCGCACTCATCCACGACTTGAGTGCTTCAGCCGAGTCATGGCGGCAAACAGAACTGCATCCAGGAGGGCCCTCGCCTTCATGGCCAACGCCAATCCGCTTACCTGGGCGTCGAGAGCTCAGCTTCTGCATCGCCATCGTTTGGACTCACGTCGACGATTCTGGCGCCGAGGTCCATGAAGCACTCTTGAACTCGCCCCACGGGGACGCGGCTGGACGAGGGGCCGTTGCAGCCATTCCTCGATGCACAGCCCGTGACGAAGAAGCTCGCTTTTTACGTGGTCTAAACGAAGTTGCCGCACAACCCGAAGCTTCGTTACGCTGCGGTTTTTATGCGACTGTTTTGGGTGGTTGATTCGTTTCGCACGTTGAAGTGGGCGTTGGACAACGAAAGGATGCAGGGCAGCTATGACCCTGATGCATGTGTTGAACAGCCGCGAGTGATTCAAGTCGAGAATGGAGCATGTTTCGTCCTGGAGTAGGAACATGTTTGAAACGCTTTATTCGAGTTTGTAAAGCTCAGCTCACTGGCTCTGGGCTACCTAGGTTGAACATGGCATCTGACATCTAGCATCATGTAAGTATCATCGTTTTTAATGAGAGTCAATGCCCGCGGCAATCGCCCGTCAACTTACCATAAAGTCCCAATCCTCCATAAAGTCAAGAGACATGCTCAAAGGAACCTCGTCGCCCTGGCTTCCACCTGCTTTTGCCTCGAGCACTAGCAGCGACCTTTCCTCGGCTTCTTCCGCGGCCTTGACTATCAACTCCGACAGCTCGTCCTCCCCAACGCGTCTTAAGAGCCCCTGGATCTGAGCGGCGACCACGCAGTTGCCAAGGTAGCCCTTCATGTTTGTCTCTCCAGCCTCGATGCAGCGCAGAGACCACGTTTTCGCTTCTTCCAAAACAGAGAGCAGGTCTGGCCTTAGAGAAACATGCCCCAGGCTGTCTTCTTCTTCTTGTAGCTGAGCCCTGAGCTCCATTGCGATGAGAAGGCTGGCTTGGAAAGCACTTATGCGAAAGAACCCAGAGCCACAGGCTATAAGCCTTGCGAAATCCTCACGACCCGATGGAGCCCCGCTGTGGTGAGAAGACGCAGCCGTAATGGCCGAGGACGGACATGCCGCACTCCATATCTTGAGTGATGTCTCGACTACCACTCTTCTTGAAAAAGCATAAGCTGTCTCATATAATGCCGGCTGGAAAAACGGAACATGAAGAGACACCATGTAGCGATGCATGAGGAAGTCCACTGCGCAAACTGCAAATTGGGAGCAGGATGGCCCAGTAGTCGAGTTGCGCCCCTGGAGATTCTGGCGCAAAAGTTTATATGACGCCCTTAGCTCTGCATCGAGCCGAAGTGCCTCCTCGTACGTACACCGGGAGCCGAGATTGTTCAAGCACCTTGTGACTTCCAGGCGGAGCGGAAACGTCTTCCGGAGTGCTATTGCGACAGACATTCCGGTAAGATTAGCGTCTGGCTTCGGCACAGGATCGTCGGCCACGAGCTGGCTGTCGTCAAAGTTCCCGGGAGGCTCGGTATCAAAATCGTCCAGGGAAACGAGAGGAGGTCCCCCGGATGCCATGCTTGATTGCAGGGTTACCTCCAAGATCGTGTTCCATAGCCTTCGGCGCGTCTCAGCTGTGAAAGCTGTGCCACTTGCGAGAAGCTTCGGGTCTCTATGCAAGCCCATGTAAACTGCAGTTCTGAGTAAGGCGCCGGCCGAGATCCAGATGAGACCTTCGCCGACACCGGCCGTTTCACGGGCGAGCAAGTGTAGAATACTGATCTGCAGCGATTCGATGTTCAGTCGCGACTTCAACTCCGGCTCTGAAAGCCATGTCTGGGCCTCGTATATCCATCGGATGGCCAAGTCACGCAGAGAGAAGTTCTCATCATACGTGGTGGCTCCAATGGCAAGCACAAGCTTGAGTTGAACCAAGAATGATGTACTGGGATCGCAATCTGATGTCCACGCCGCCTCGTAGTCTCTCCTAAAGGTGGGAATATGGAGAACTCGATAGACGGTTTCTGTTGTCCGGAGGTAACGGTCGACGAGCTCATCTGCGACTTCTTTGGGTGGTAAATCGGCAGTCGGCGGCGAGGGCCAGGGCGGTGCCCGTTGTGACTTGATTACCTTTGCCAAGTATTTACATCTCCGTAACCCGGCAGACACCTTGGACGTCTCTGCTCGTACGTGTGGCTCAATGGTCTGTACAATGTCTCGGAACAGCTAGCCAGTAAGTCAGGCTCCTGCACAATGCAGCTTCATGAATGGCACGACACGTACCAATGCAACTCCGTTGAACCAGTGGCTTTGGCCAAACAGGCGGGTCTTGTGCATGAAACTGCGGGCGCTGACCTGAGACTTGGCCGACAAGCGGTCTCCATGGACGTGGTACGTGCCAGCTAGACCTGAGGTTATTGTCTCGACGGTAGTCTCCGGAGTCTGAGTTATGTGCTGGGCGTCAGCGGACCCGTCTGTAGCAGACGTCCGACTGACAAGGGTTGTCGCATTCGACGTGCTGGGAACAGAGGACTTTGGTGTTGAGCGTTGGGACGAGGACTCTGTATTCGTTCTGGAATCCTCAAGGATGGGTCCAGCTTGACTCCGCCGTGACGATTCAGAAGGCTGAGCCTCGTAGACGCAAGTCTCATTTCTGGACCGCACACAGTTGCTGCAGGGAGTTTCTCTATTGCATCGGATCTTGCGCCTCCGGCACAGGGTGCATGAGCTGTGCCGTGTCAGCTTCAAACATCAATCGTGGATCGCCAACGTACACGGCTGGTCGTCTCCGGCGGCGTGTGGGTTCGGTCATGATGCTCGCCGGCTCGTACTTGTGCCTTGTAAATCGCCAATCACAAATGCCGTACGATACCCCGGGCTGTTCTTCATCCCAAGGACACGGACTTGGCAGGCAAGAAACCTTGGTGAGGAACCGCACATCAACACGTTGGAGAGTCGAGGTGAGATCTGCGCTTTTGGTCTCTATAGCTCGCCATTTGCCGAGTCCGATGGCCGAGGCCCGAGACCGTCTGAAGCGCTGCTATTGGCAGTTCCCTAATACATCATGCACTGCTCTGGACCTCCTGTTTTCCATCTACCTCTGCACTGGAACCACAGGAGCTCACATGTGCCAATGACCATTAGCTCTCGTGGCGCTTGAATGAGCCCCGCGGTATCGTAGATGAGGTTCCGGTAACAAAGTATGGCGAGCTTCCGTGATTCAGTGGCGTACTGTGTTGGCGTACTGTGTTCTTTAGCAAGGCCGCAACCAAAGGAAAATATGGGCAACATGTATTGAACCGAACGATGCTGTCTGCAATCCGCATGAACTATTGGCCATACTCAGGATGCGGAGGCTTGTGTTGGCGTATATGGTAATGTTTTCAAGCGCTCAGCTGTTCATAACAACTCAAAGCCGTGGGCTGAAGGCTTCCAGCGTGCAAGCTTGACTTTTCGACTCCTACTTCAAGGGTCTCGGTGCCCACATCGTCGCGAGCATCCTCGCCAACCCGGACAAGTATTATGTAGAGTACGACCGCCCGCTATTGAAGAACGACGCGTGCATCGTCAAGAGCTGACGATTCGCAGAATGGCTCGAGTCGGAGCGAGCGTGGTATGCTGCCACCGAACGCGTCCTCGAACAGCACGTCTACGACAGCGATGAGCCAGAAATACATCATCAACCTGGACGACGAGGTTCTCAACATGAATTTCAGCATCCACTGGAAGCTGGGCAACATTTCGCGTCAGGGCAACATGTACACTTCCTGAGCTGGTCAATACCAGAACTTGGGGCAATGGAAGTTTTTGAGTCTGACAGATACGGACGAGAACGCTGCAGGGAGATGTTGTAAATGGCTAGGCGAACCGACGGATTCGTGATATGAATTTATTATATGGACTTTCCGCTGCAGTTCGTAGCCGCTGGGGGAACCGTGGCACGGCTCGACGTCTGTTGCAAACTCGCCAGTATCTGGGAGTTTGCTGGGCTCCATGGCGTGGTAAGTTCCTCGAGTTCCGCTATCGCGGGTGGGCAATAAATGGTAGTCAAGGTTCAAGTACACATGTCAGGGATTGATTGATGACCTGCTTAAACAAGGCCTTGGGTGGCTGATTTACACATCAGGAAGCTTCGCTTAGGAATCAACCTACAAGCGAGTCTGCCCATGAACGTGTAGGCGCTGTCGCTTCTCTCTCAGTGGGACATGCTTCTGCGACTGCGTAGTCTCTTGACTCTCACTCACTCGGTCCGGCCAACTCGTCCGCAATGCCTCTCCCTGCCGCTCGCCCCGAGAAGATGCATCCTCCCAGGAACGTGCCCTCGAGGGAGTTGTATCCATGAACGCCTCCGCCACCAAAGCCGGCTACCTCTCCGGCCGCGTACAGACCCGGGAATGGCTTCCCATCAGCCCGCATTACGTTGCTGCTCAAGTTTGTCTCAATGCCGCCGAGGGTTTTACGTGTCAGCAGATTTAAGCGCACCGCGATCAGCGGGCCATGTGCCTTGTCCAGAATGCGATGCGGCTTCGCCACACGGCCGAGCTTCTCCGGCCAGTACGACCTTGCATTGTTGATGAGCATCGCCTGGGCATCCTTGGAATACGCGTTGTTCATCTGACCGTCACGGGCCTCTACCACGTCCTTGATCTTGGCCAATTCGAGGGCGGGACCTCCGCGCTCCGCCGCCAACTTGTTCATGCCGGCGACGAGGTCTTCGAGGTTGTCGCGGACAACAAAGTCTTTGCCGTGCTTCTGGAAGTTCTGAACAGGAACGCTGCCTTTGCCACCAAAGATCCTCGTGAGGAGCATCCAGATGCTCTTGCCAGTGATGTCGGGGTTCTGCTCGGACCCGGAAAGGCCGAATTCGCGGGCGATAATGGACTGGTCGAGGATGAACCAGGTGTAATCGTATCCCGTGCTGCAGATGTACTTCAACGTCCCCAGCGTGTCCGCGCCTGGGAACAAGAAGGGCGGAAGCCTCTTGCCCGTGGCATCGAGCCAGAGAGATGAGGGCCCGGGCAGGACGCGGATGCCGTGACCAGGCCAAATGGGGTTCCAGTTCTGCAGGCCCTCGGTATAGTGCCACATGCGATCGCGGTTGATGACGTGTGCGCCGGCAGACTCGGTGATGCCAATCATGCGTCCATCGACGTGGGCAGGGACGCCAACAACGAAGTGGTCGGGAACCTTGGGGCCCATTCTATCGACGGGCCATGCCGCCTTGACGGCATCCACGTTGCCCCCGATGCCCCCGGACGAGACGAGGACAGCGGCGCCGTGTATCTCGAATTTGCCCACCTCGGTCCGGGACGACTTGACGCCACGGAGCGATTCGTCGTCCTCGAGGACCCGGCCCTTGACTCCAATGGCCCGCCCGGTGGACTCGTCCAGCACCAGCTCGTCGACGACATGGCGGAACTTGAACTCGACGAGGCCCTTCTCCGCAGCCTTCTTGACCGGCTCCGCAAAGACCCTGACCACCTCGGGCCCAGTGCCCCACGTCAGATGGAACCTCGGCACCGAGTTGCCATGGCCATCGGCCGTGCCGTCGCCCCGCTCCGCCCAGCCCACGCTAGACATGAAGCCCAGCCCGCGGGCCTTGACGTAGTCCTCCATCTCATCCGTGGCAAAGTCGACGAATGCCTCGGCCCATTGACGCGGCCAAAAGTCCTCGTCCTCGCGGTCGAAGCGGGCCGAGCCCTGCCAGTCGCGCATGGCCTGTTCCCGCGAGTCCTTGATGCCCATGCGTCGCTGCTCGCTGGAGTCGACGATGAAGAGCCCGCCGAGGGACCAGAACGCCTGGCCGCCGAGGCTGTTGGCATTTTCCTGGTCCAGGAAGAGCGTGGGGACGCCGCGCTGGGAGAGCTCGAAGCCAGCCACGAGCCCGGCTAAGCCAGCGCCGACAATGATGACGGGCTTTTGCGTCTGCTGGCCGTTGGGATCTGAGGCCATAGTGAGAAAACACCGCGGGGCTTGCGATGGGACGGGCCGTAGATGTACGGGCGAGAGTGTAGATGTACGGGCGAGTATGGGGGGGAGGGCGCAGACTCGTTGATATGCAAATCGGAAGATCATTCCATGTACTCGTAAGTAAGCAAGCTCGACGCGGGGCAGGCCACAGGTGTCACTGGTCGCATGAACCCACTGTGCGGCAACTGCGATCCTCACCCTGTCAGGTGGCTGCAGCCAGTGCAAAGTGCAACCACAAGGTCCCCGGTACAACCCAAGGCGTCTCACAGCACAAGCTGATGGGCAGCTCTGCCGGCGTGAAACAGAAGGTGAATGAATAGAAGAGAAACTAAAAAAATCATCAGGAGCATTCTCGTCGAGTCCGATGGCCCAACTTGGCTTCACGGCATCTCCAGTGAGCTCGTGCAGATGTACCAGCACCAACTGGTCAACCCTGCTTCAGTGTAAATGGACTGTATGCAGATGGACACATTATACTACCACCCTTGCCCGAACGCATTATGCCTTCACCAGGCGGGCCAATTCTGGCAGACCCCATGCACGAGAATCGTGTCAGTGACGTCTACAGGGCGGCTTGGGCCTCCGGCGTGCCCAACTCTTCCGACATCTCTATCACTCGGCTGGATTCTACTCCTTCCAGAAACCCCAACTCGGCTACGATAGCACGATCGCCAGATGACGCTAGTCGAGACTAACCTTGCTACAGGTCCATGGGCTTACAGCATCTGCCGCTGTCACTGTGTCGCTCGCTATGACGTCGGTCATTGCCAAGTCCAGCCAAGTCGTGAGCTAGAACTCGACGGTTATATATCCACAGCCTGGCATCTTGCACGTGGCGCCGGCGTTCATCATCTATGAAGACAGCACCATGCACGGGACGAGACACTCTACGAACCATCGCGTCATCTATCCGCATCCTTGGCCAGGGGGTACAGTGCCTCCCAGTGACCTGGGATTTCACTCCCACGGGGACGACCAAAACTGCATGCGGGCCTGTGTCCCTGTCATCAGAAAAATCCAGGTGGTGAATTGGCATTCTAAAGTATTGTTCTGTGTGAACTAGTAAGAGCCGTACATCAGGCTCTAAGATGAGCACTTGGCCCCGACTAAGGTCGGGTGGCCCGGCACTTTTAGCGGCCAATAAGCAATAATGCCTCCCCAACTAGACTGTTGCCTAGGGTAAGTCTAATACAAGAAGGGGCTGTGAAAGAAGGAAGCTCGGATCCACATGTAGTCCCAACCGGGCTCTGTCTTTGAAGGCGAAACTAGCCTCTCCTCCTCTATAGTCAAAATCTCATGTCCAGCTACGTCTCATGTAGTATCTTTCATCAACTTCCGTCAAAGCCGTAATCCATGGATAAGGTATACTAACCAACGCGTTGTCTTGAGAACCAACCACTACACAGATTTGGCAATGTGAATGTGCCGTATCTGCTCAGATGAAAGCTCCTCAAACAAAAGGAGCTATTGCGCGAATTTACATTTGGACGTGGGCAGCGCTGATACCACCTGGCGAACCCTTTGGAGCTACTCCACAGGCGAGCAGGCAAGCCACAGTACCTTCAGCTCACAGGTGCCTGTTGCTTGGCTATTCTGGCCGACAATACCTCCAACAGTAGCACTTCAAGCTATGAATATAAAAGGCCTGGCACTCCGCTCATATAAAGTTCCCATCTACGAACCCATTTGTTCTACGCAGTATCAGCAATCAAAATGAAACTCACTATATTTTCCATTTCTATTTTGGCTGGCTCAGTCCTGGCAACTCCGCTCGACCTGGAGACTTCGCTAGAGGCGCGCGAACTGGAGGCTTCGCTAGCAATTCGCGACCCTGTGCTCAACCCTCGCCAGACAGCAAGCGGATGCTACTATTCGTAAGTTTTACTAATATGTCTCTTATTCTCTGGTATATATACCCTAACGCAAGCCTAGTGCGTCTCCAACGTGCTGCATTCCGATGGTCTGCCGGTGTCCCAATGGTAACGAACCTCCTCCTGGCTTTCTGGGCTCAAATGCTGACGGCGTACCTAGGGTGGATCTATAAGACGAACGATGTACTGGCAGCGCAGGGGAAGAGTGGCTGTGACCCGCCGTGGGCGTTCATTGCCAAATCAAGTAGTGGTGTCAAGGGATACTGCTGCTGATACAACAACATGGCATAATCGACTAGAGATACGCGCCATCCCATCAATGACGTTAACAGGTAGTCAATTAGGCTCACTCAGACAACCTCGTATATCATTGTATAGCTATATATAAGATATATTCACGTACGCCTCTAAATAACAAACTTGGCCAGTAGGCATATTCTCCGAGCCTTCTGCGCCCAGGCGCCAAGCACACGAGTTGGGTACTGTGTTTAGATGCCATGGATTGGGTGTGGTATTAGATAATCACCGAACCATCAACAAAGTCGGACCTTATCGTACCAGAATTTACGCAAGAAGCAATTCGCTCCTTACTAAACCCGTAACTATTAAGAGGTTCCCGTAGCAACCTGTTCTCCTCGGCGAAATTCCCTTCCTACGTTCTGGACCTCGGAAAAGAGTCGAATTTCTAACTAGACTGGCGCTAGTAACTGTGTCTGTTGACGGCGTTGCTCTCTACCTTTGCCTCACGTTTTGTGATGGCAAATATACAGAGGGGAGGGTGTAAGTAGTCGCACACTCCGGGCTGATGATGTCAACCATCAGAGATAATTAAATTATTTGCATATAGCGTGTGTCCACATTATGCCAAATCTAAGGATAATTAGGGTAAGGAAGCGAGCTGCAAACCTGCTTCGTAAGTGTCGAGGATAAGTATGAAGTGATTTTGGCATTCCCTCATAGACCATGTGAAGATGACAAGAGAGTATCAGGGCTCCAGTCATCATCAAGCGATAAATCTTGGGCATCGTCGTCCGCTTCGGATAAAACGTGCAGCACGCATCTTTCCACGCCGCGGCGGGCCTCGCTGCTCATAGACCCGAGAACATTGGTCATGTGCAGCACGTATTCCGTCTTCCGACTACTATCGGGAATATTTAAGCAGTTACCAAACATCGTAGCACGCAGTCCGTCAACAGAGTGCTGCCAGGAACTTCGGGATACCTCGAGCAGTATATCCAGCATGGCCAAATCGCTCAGGGTTGGTGAGGCTATGCAGTCCCCAGACCCCAACGCGGGCAACGTGTGAGTTGTGGACGCAGACTCCTGGAAAAGAATGCTGATGAGCAACACGCACGACAGCCGTCCAAACTCGTATTGGCTGCAGGGCTCGTCCTGGACTGGCTCTCGCATTTGGCGGTGCATGTCGCTTTGCAGAAGGAGCACGGCGTCGTGAACGTTGGCGTACCGGCAGAGGCCGTCAAAGCGTACCCCAAGCGATGACCTTGTGAAAGTGCGCAAGTCTTGCATAAACGAAATAAGCCAGAGGCAGCGTATCCGATGCAGATTCTCCGGGTTTCCCGTGATGGAGTGATGTTCTCCTTCTGGGGCTGGGTGTGAGATTTCCCAGATTTGATTTGTGCTGTCGAACCATGACGGTTTAGACATGAGAGAAACACTACTGAAAGTCAGCGACTAACAATCCCACTCGTAATTATGGAGGAGCGGGTAATTAAGAAAAAGGTACTCACAGGAACATGATGAGCTCTAGTCGCCAGTTTCTTTGC
The DNA here is from genome assembly GCA_000750105.3 of Tolypocladium sp. Sup5 PDA-1. Taxonomy (NCBI): domain Eukaryota; kingdom Fungi; phylum Ascomycota; class Sordariomycetes; order Hypocreales; family Ophiocordycipitaceae; genus Tolypocladium; species Tolypocladium sp. Sup5 PDA-1. The sequence continues at coordinate 64,214 of JPHH03000069.1, forward strand.
AGCGCTTCAATCCCGCTGCGGACCTCAACCATGCGCTTGAGCCCGTCTCGATGTAACCGCCATTCAGTTTCCGTGCCCCAGTATCTCTGAGATTTCATTAGCGCAAGCGTTTCCAATGTGTTAAGATGACTGTAGTCTTGCCTCGTAGGTTAGGAGTCGAAGGACCGCGGCAAACACATCGTCGCTCAACGCAAGAATAGGATCGCCCATCCATTCTCTCACAATCCGGACAGCTTCCACCTTGAACCTCAAGGCTTCTTTTGAGGTTTTTATGCCTCGCATGCTGGACAGGTGAGCTGCAGAATGGGCCATGACGGCGTTGAAGGAGGCGGCGTTGGAAAGGTCCAGCGGGAACCACACGTCGCGTATGGGATTAAAGGCAGCCTTTGGTAGCTGATCAAACATCATGGTCGCATAAGTGCCGAGCCCTAAGGTCATTCTGTCAGCTTTGTTCCGCCCGATATGGGAGTGCTTCAACTCACAGTGGTGCAGCAATTTGTGGTGTTGGGCTGTCAGCTTCACTGGAAACATATCAAACGGATCCAACCGACTGCATGCGATTGCGTGATTAAGCCCGCCCATAAGCTGAGCGGGAATTCCATCGAGCATGGGCGACTCTGAGCTCCGACTTGACGTCGTGGCGTGAGAGTCGAGTGCGAAGCTCTCGGAGTCAAACATTGAGGGGTCTGCGGGCGCTTGCTCCTCATTGCTCTCCGGTTGAGATGCCAGCCGAGTTGGACTCGGCCCCAGCGACGATGATTTGCTGGATACATGACCTGCTTTCGGCAGCAAAGGCCGATGAGAGGAAGCCTGCGACGCTGATATTCTTCTCGTCAGGTTTTGTCTGTGATGGCGCTGCTTCCAATACTGGCGCATGGCGTGGCTGCGGATGCTCTGCTGGTCCTGTCCGAGGACAAACGTGAATTGCGACTGGTCCGGATCGGCCGGCTCCTGCGGCTTTGCCCTTCCCCCCATGGCCAAAGAGTTTCGAATATTCTAATAAATAAACGAATTTTTTAAAAGTCGAGATAATATTTGATGGGAATGCACGCCAAAACGCTCGGGTAGCCAAGCCGACCTTGGGATGGCAGCTACTCATGCAGGCTCCAACGCTGGACACGCTTTTATAGGCTGGCCCATGTGGAACTCTTCTGCGGATCTCTTGTACGTACTCGTTGTTTCCATGGAACGGCTGGCTTTGGCGTTAGGGTTGAAGCTAATGTAGCGTCAGGATGGGCCAGCTGAAGGGGGGGCGGCTTGTCCGCGCCAAGGCTGGCGGCCGTTATAGTTGCGAGTGTCTCAATATTGTCTGCTTGGTCACAAGACCAGCTCAACATTTCAGCGGCAAAAATTCAGTCATTCTTGGCCATTACTGGAGGGCATCGAATGCAGGGATGTAGAATACTGACATGTGACAGGAATGTATACAAGACTTGGAGAATGAAAATGGTCTGCTTATAAAATAATAATTATCTCGACTATCTTTGCTTATTCGTCTGCCGCGCGACCAACGGCATCAAACTACTACAGCATGTTTCCGCGATACATGACCAGGCGCTCATTTCAAAGGCTTATTATACTACCAACCTATTGGTAAAGGTCTCCGTGGTCACGCTTGATCGCATCAGCGCCCTTCTCGGCCACCATGTACACCGAGTTCTGGATGCGGCAGTCAGGAATTTCAGGAATGACAGAGGCGTCGATCACACGGAGGTTTTTGATTCCGTGGACCTTGAGGTTAGGATCAACAACACCCTGCTGGATATTCTTGGACAGGCGCGCAGTACCGCACGGGTGGAACGAGGTCTGCGAACGGTCCAACACGGTCCTCTTCATTGCCTCATCGTCGTCCAGCGGCATGTCCCAGGGGTATTCCTCCTCAACAATGTCCTTGAATCCGTCCCCATGCTTAAGAACATCATAGGTGTATCTAATACCTTCGCGCATAGCGATGATATCAAGATCATTGGCAAAGTAGTTCAGGTTGATATTGGCCTGCTGCAGGGGGTCGGCACTGTTCAGAGTAACCTCGCCGCCCTCGGAGACGGGGCGGACGAGGTCGACCATGACAGTCATGTAGCTACCCTTGTTAGGGTGCGGGAAGTGCCACTGGAAGGCGCTGCCAAACAGAGGGATGAAATCAAGCTCGAAATGAGGCTGGCCGTACGGGCAAAACGGATCGTTGCCGCCGTTTGCAGCTTTCGCCTTGCGGTACTCGGGAGACTTTTCCAAGTACTTGTCGATGCGAGGGAATCCGATCAGCTCGAGGAACGGCGACCCCATAGGGCCAGCGTGGCCCTTGGCGTACTCTGACAAAACTTTACTCCGCAGAGGGCCTTTTCGTAGGACGTGGTTATCCATCGAAAAGCTGTCCTTGATGCGCAGGACAAAGGGAACACCAGGGTGATCCAGGAGGTGCTGGCCGACGTGACGCGAGTCGACGAGAAGAGGGATGTTGTGCTTGGCCAGCTCAGGCGCGGGTCCAATACCACTGAGCATCAGGAGCTTGGGGGTTTCAAACACGCCCTGAGAGACAATGACTTCGCGGGTGGCGTAGAAGCTGAGCTCCTGTCCAGAGCCCGTAATCACGGTAACACCCTTGGCGGTGTGATCGGCGTCATCGATGATGAGGCTCTTGGAGTGGACTTCAGCAAGGATTGTGATGTTTGGCTTATCCGCAACCGCGAGGAAGCTACCAGACCGACGGCCCTTGTAGATTGTGTTGACACTGTGGACCAGGCCACGCATCGTGCCATCAAAGATGTTCTCGGTAACCGGCTCTCCGGTGGACTTCCAGGCCTGGGTGACGAGGTCTCGGAAAGGCTTCATTTCTGGGATGAGGTCGGCATGGGCAATTGGAATTGGCCCACCCGAGCCAATCTTCTTGAGTTCCTCAGGGTACAAGCCAGCATCATCGTGATAAGTAGCGCTCTTGCGAAGGTAGGGGACAAGAGGGTCCCAGGTCCATTCCTTGCCACCGTACTCCTCCCACAGGTCAAAGGTGCCCTTGGAGCCAGGGACCCATGAGAAGTAGTTTAGGGACGAGCTGCCACCCAGTGCCTTGCCGCGGGTGTTGGGCTTTTCGATGCGCTCATAGTCATCGCGCTTGACCATGGTGGTCTTGTAAGCCCAATCGTACTTGCTGCCTCGAATGTCCATGGCAAGTCCGGGAGTGCGAATCTCCTCATTGTCCTTGGAGCTGCCTATGCCGGCCTCAACGACCAGGATCCTGGCATTGGGGTTTTCGGCGAGGCGGCTGGCAACGATGTTGCCGGCCGTGCCGCCGCCGACGACGATAAAGTCGAAACGAGCACCGTCCTGAGCAGACATTGGGGACAGTTTGATAGTGATGTGATTGTAATAAGATGAGGAGTGATTTGGTTTGAGACATGTAGACTCTGGCTGGAATCGACGAGGGCTTTATAGACAACGGCTTCCATCATATCAAGCCAGATACAGCATGGAAGCTGGTGTGAGCTGGTGTTGTCAGAGATTGGACCTCACTGGTCGACTACTCATACCCAGATCAGGGGCATCAATAAACTTTGGTGTAACGCTGGCCCCCCACCGGATGGCCAGCCCTGATTGGCACTTGGTCCTTCATGTTTGGGCATACCGACGGATACCCCCTCAGCAGCTCCGCTTCCCCTCTTCAGTAGAGTTTGAGGCGATGCCGCATGTGTGCGTGAAGACGGCCCGAGGACCTTGATAGGCGAGCGCTTGGTTGGGTTAGCCGCCTTATCAACTCGACTGACGCGGCCTTTATGCCGGGAATAACAACACTGCAGGGCTGAAGTCGTCACTGAGCCAGCTTCTGATAGCCGAGTTCTCCTGATAGACGAGTTCATCGGGGGACGCGTTCTACTATAGCTACGAGATAGGGGGCCGCCAAGGACGGATCTGAACCCACTCTGTGTCACCGCGGCTGAAAATGATCGACGACTCCATGGCAGACGAAGTGGCTAATTAATTTTGAGACAGGTCAAATTATTACCTGACATTTACGTCAGTCCAGAGCTCTGCCGGTCTATATTCGGGGTTTGCGAGAGTTTCTTGCCTCGGGCCGCCGCCGGAGAGGACGACGGGGGCCTCTTTTCTCAACCCAAAGCGGCAAACTTAATCATGCCTCGGGTAGGCTAGAGCGTATTCAGCAAGACCACCGACCAATGACAGCCCGCAGCCGCAAGTCCTCAGCTTAGTTGCTAGCTAATTGGGTCAACCTTCTTATCATTTGGCCTGGTTCCCACGTCGAATCATATCATTGCCAGATGTTGATGGTCAGCTTGACCATTGATCGAGCCAGAGCTTCTCACCGCGGACGGCTGGGGTGACTGGGAAAGTTATATAGAGCACAATGATCGCACATTTGATTTTTCTGGGTTTATTAATAAAATATCAAGTAATAACTGCCTTGCCCAGTTTTGCACGTCATCATCCAGGTCAAGTTATATCCTACGTATCACCATGGTGAGCCGCTGTCTTGGCCGTTTGCGTAATGGCTCTTGACTTACAATCCCAATAGTCCACTGCAAACCCTCTGAGCACGCTTGCCAATGGTAACCGCATTGCTTATATTATTCTCAGTTGACCAAGACCAATACTAATCGGGCAACTCTTGTCTAGGTCAACCGAGCGACAATCCCGGCTCTATCCAACAAGTCCGTTACGGCAACAGCAACGGCGGCCTGGTAGTCTTGAGCGATGTTCAAACAGTCGAGATCCTGGCTCACTTTGCGCGTGAACGCATCCCCGAACGGTATGATTCCACTGCCCCTATAACCATGCCACAATTGTCTGATCCACGACTTGCAGAAGCGTCCACGCAAAGGCAGCTGGTGCGTTTGGCGAATTCGAACTACTTGACGATGTCTCGGACCTGACGGACGCCAAGTTTCTCACCGGCATTGGAAAGAAGACCAAGATTTTGACTCGCATGTCCACTGTCGGTGGCGAAAATGGCTCCAGCGATACGGTACGAGACGTTCGAGGGTGGGCAACCAAGTTCTACACGGAAGAAGGCGTCCAAGACTTTGTCTTCAATGATCTCCCTGTATTCTTCATCCGGGATCCGATCAAGTTCCCGTCAATGAACCGCAGCCACAAGCGCCACCCCCAGACAAACGTGCCAGACAACGCCATGTTCTGGGACTTTCACAAGAACAACCCGGAGGGCATTCATGCTCTGATGCACCTATTCGGACAGCGTGGCATCCCGGCTTCCTTGAGAAATATCAATGGCTTTGGTGTCCACACGTACACTTTGAACAAGGCTGTAGGTCTTTAGGGTGTGACCAAGTCTTCGCCTAAGCTGACAACCCATGCAGGACGGGAGTTATGTCTACGTCAAGTGGCATTTCAAACCTGATGAGGGCATCAAAACCATGGACGCGGATACCGCCCTCCACCTAGCGGGAACAGAGCCAGACTACCACGTCAAGGATCTCTTCCGATCGATTGAGAAGGGAGACTTTCCAAGCTGGACCGTTTACGTGCAGGTTATTAAGCCCGAAGAGGTCAAAACTGCCCCGATTGACATTTTCGACAACACGTACACCTGGCCTCAGGAGATGTACCCCTTGCGCCGCATCGGCAGATTCACTCTCAACAGAAATGTTCGTTTATATCCCAGCCCCCTGATTAAGACATCATGCTCAAAACCTTCATAGCCCAGCAACTACTTCCAGGACATTGAGCAAGCTTGCTTCTCCCCGTCCAACATGGTGCCGGGGATTGGACCTTCTGCAGACCCTGGTTGGTGCCGTTCTCGTGGTCCTACATAAGAGAATGGAGGCTGATTCCAGGCGTGCAGTTCTACAAGCCAGGATGTTCAGCTACCCAGACGCCCATCGCTACCGCGTCGGCCCCAACTACTTCCAGCTCCCGCCCAACAGGCCCACGAACCCGACCTACGCGCCGTATGTGCGGGATGGCCCCGGGACCATGAACGGCAACTACGGCGGCGACCCGGACTACGTCTTCTCGGAGCTCCGCCCCGTGACGCAGAGCAAACGGGTCCAGATGCCAACGCACGAGCTCTGGACTGGACATGTCACCGCGTTCGCGACGTCGGTCACCGACAAGGACTTTGAACAGGCTCGGGACCTCTGGCGAATCATATGCAACGAGCCAAACGGCAAGGAGCAGTTTCTTCTTAATATTATTCCCACGTTTCAAGACGTCCCTGACAAGCTCAAGCAAGAGGTCTTAGGTAAGTCAAGCTATGGCTGACTGTATCCCTATTCGCAAGTGCCAACACTGACATTCGTAAAGAATATTTCGGACGAGTTGACCAGGGCTTGAAAATATACCTCCAAAATGGGCTTAGTAAATGATTGCGCCGTTGGGCTGCTGGGAGGCTGCTACTGTATTGTCGTACCTTGCTTGATATTTAGGGGTAATAGTAAATAAACGTGCTTATGGCAATTCCTGGATACTTGTCAAGTCTACCGTAGCTTGTCAGATGTCCCAGAGATGACGAGCGTGTGGACACCGCTTCAGGTGCGGACCACGAGCCTGGTAGGCCGGGTCAGGGCAGCCTGGGAATGCGTCCAAGTCCTTCGGGTTGAGCAATCACTTGGAGGCAACGGCCACACGCACTCATTTGTTAGCCATGCCAGAGCAGTAAACAGTCTTGGACGGATGGTATCCCGGTTGACATTCATGAAATAAAGAAATAATCAGAAGAGGCCGTATTTCACCATTCATCCCTATCCCAACGCTAGCTAATACGTTCTTTGGTTGTATCGACACAGCCGCAAAAAGGACCACAGTTGCCTTTAATGTTGTATGAGTTAATTAACAAGGATAGATGGACCAAATCTATAGAATTGCCCTTTCTAAACCCAATACGTAGTGTACCGCTTTTTCTATGGTTATTTGGTTCAAACCCCCAGTAATAGAACCTTTTCTTTTACCCTTTGCGTACCAACTAAACTTTTGCTAATCCCATGCTCCAACTTCACGTCCTGCTTTATTACCTACTCCAGTCCCCGGTAATGGTTAGCATGACGTACAGAGGATATGTCCTACTGATGCAAGTCTTACAATTAATTTGTTTCTACGTGTGCCCGCCGTATTGGTCCGTTATGATGTCACGAGGGATGCAGGCATATGCACGTCTGTCGATGCTTTTTTTGATAATCAACATGCGGTTGCTTGATTTAAAAACAGCCACCCCCTGAATCACAGCAATCCCTCCGACTTAAAAGTTAATATACCCTGCCTTGCCTGCGTCATTAGAAAATCACGATCAACATGCACACAGACAATAAAAGTAGGGTGAAATCGTGAATTGTGGGTGGAACAATTTTCCATGCTAATCGTCTATTGACCGTCAGAGCGGTTACTACACTAATGTCCAAGACCATCTATATAGGTACTATCCAGGATGTCACGATTAAGAAAAAATAGCATTATGTCCCAGTTGTCGTTCAATCATCGTAAAGGCGCGTGTTTTCCCGCCGAAATGGAGCCTAGTAGGCTTCTTGCTACACAAATTCAATGTGCCTGCAATGTAAATATGTCGAAACACCAAAAAAAATATTCGCTTTTCCAGTCGAGTTTAATGAGAGTCCCTTTAGAGTAACGTGGGAAAATGAGCGTCAGATGCGAGCTTTCTTATCGGCTCGAGAATTAGACCGCAACGGGCGAGTTCTTGGGGGAGATTGACCACCGGTTCTTCTTCATAAGCTTGCTACCATTCTTGCCAAACTTCTTTCTGTCCTTGCTGGATTTTGACATTTCCTCTGGCAGAGGCGCCTGCTCCGGGAACATGTTGACAATGTCCGCATGTGCCAAGGGACGGGGGATTCGGACCGGATCTGTGCGAGGCGTGTTGCCGTACGAAGTCTCTGCCCGGGACTCGCTACGCTCGACTTCCTTTAGTCGGGTTGGCGGCTTGCTTGTGCGTCGGTCCCTGGACTGCTTGGCTTCACTGATGGGAAGTGGGTCAGCCGCCACAGTGGGAGGCGTGACGTGCAACTCAGGGCCTGGAAGTGTGACCCAATTCAGCGGGAACTCTGATTGGTTTGCTGCGGTGGGAGCAGCAGCGGGTGTTGTAGGAGCTGATGTTGGCCATCTGGCCGAAACAGGGCTGAGACCGGAAAGCGAGTAAGAAGAATTGTGTCGAGCGGACATGGTATTAGCCGAAACTGGATTGGCGTGTTTGGCAGCAGGGGCGGATGTTGGCGCAGCAAACTGGTTATGAATGGATGCTGTCTGCGTTTGTGGAGGTGCAGAGGTTGTGGGTATATTGTTGAATCCCCTCATCGACGTTAGGGGCCGGGAATCACGGGGTGTGTTGGCTGTCTTGTATCCATTGGCCGTAGTGTGTCGCTCGGCTGAAGAGTCGGATGGTCGTCGAGCGCTTGGGTGAAGTCGGTGGGCCGATGAAGAAACGGGCCGGCCCGCCTCACTACCGCCAACCTGTCGTACACTTTGGCAAGCAGGCCTCATCTCGAGATCGTCCTGTGAGCTGCTAGATCCACTGATACTCTCCACGGGTGATCGTTCGCCTGCATCCGCTTAGGCGCGTATGCACCCTTGTGCCGATTTCGGTTGCTATAGTACTAAGTACCTCGGATAGTTTCTATATGCTACGGCCTGATTCCCTACGTATTACTCCGTCTAAATTTACCTACCTACCTCTCACCGATCGAGCGACTATTACTATAACCGATATAGCAATAGCGAGCCTGATATATAGTTCGACAATACCGGCTATGGGCCTCTCCGAGTACCTAGCTTCCCGCTTATAGTCTCGGTGGAACGGTGCCCCGACGAGCGATTCGCTCATAGATTCAACGACTAGGCCTAAAATAGGCTTACCGCTCGCGAGATAGCTATGCTCTCCTTGATAAACGATATTATAGATAATCTAAACTAGTAGATCGACGTCCTCGATAATAGTAAGGTAGCCAGCCGTCTAGCGACTAGAGGCTCTCGGCCGCCCCTTAATTAGCCCCATGGCCTGGGATTGGTGTCTCCTAGAGCTTCGAGATAAGGCAAAGACCCTCTCAAAGACGGGTTGTGTACGTTTCCTTGACTCAGTATCGCGTCTTTGTAAGTCAGATACGCTGTCTCGCTGGATTTGTTAGAGGAGCTTCAAAGGAGAAGCACGCCCGTATTCCGCGACTGCCTGCGAGATGCAGGTCGTAGTACACTTCTCCCGGTCGATCCTAACCATTTTCCATTGGTCTATGAGCGGTCCAAGGTCTTGAGCAGTGGGGTCCAGGTTAGTGTCGGTGACGCTCTCAATACTACAGGCCAGGGCCTCGTTGCCCCGCCCCAAGTTCTCAAACCGTATGATGACGAGGCGAGAAGAGAGAACCTTCGACGCCATTGGCGCTGTTGGGCCCATTCGTGGGAGACACACCCAGAACGTTTCTCAGCACGCTTTCAGTGGCTTCCATGCGAAGTCGAGCTCGCCAGAGAAGGAGCCCGCGATGCGGCAGGGCCACCTATACGAATCACCTCATACATCAATAACCTTCACCCGAACCTTCACAAGCCTCTCTACGAGACTATAGAAAAGCTGATATCACTATCGATTGCGCCGTGGAACGACGTTCTAGTCTACAGGAATCCAAGTCGCGATCCTCCTCGCATTAGGACGTTCGGCGTCTTCTGGTGGCCACCATTTCCCGACTGGGCACACGACCTCGATCGCATTGACAAGGACAAGACAAGCGACGAGGATCAACACGGCGGCCGGAAAGTAGAGGAATACATCTCCCAACCTTTGCCGCCTACGCCACTGCAAGTTCCATTACACCGGCAAGAGGCTCTTTCGCCGACGATGTTGGGACCAGACTGGGAGATACACGGGCCTACACTGGATTCTTGCCGCAAGTATGACGAGATTAAAACTTGGCTACAGCCAGAGCCGGGTATTTCCTTTACGTACCAAGAATGGAAGCAGGGCAAGGCAGGCCGTGCTCTGGTACCAGCTAGGGGAAACAGGGCAGCCAAGCCGCCAGCTACCCTCCCACCCGAGCCGGATCACGAGTTTTATACTATTTCACTCCAAGAAAGCTTTCCAAAGCAAGGACTACTGGTCGTGGTTGAGATTGCCAGCATCGAGCTAAGGCCGGATCAGCCGAATATGTAGGTCACCTGTCACTTAGGATGACTTTGCTCTTCCTCTCCGAAACATACTTGCTAATGAAATTCGATCGGCCCGCATCCAACTAGCGCCTTAACAGCTCATGCAATGACCATATTGCTGCCACAAGCGTTCTCCACTTTGACAGCGTGAACACTACGCCTTTCTCGGGAGCCTTGTCTTTTCGTGTCGAGGCTGATTTAGATTCAAAGAAACACGTCTATGGCCCTGGCCATTATGAGCCTCTAGCGGGTGTCTAAGGTGTGTCAAACCCGCGCGATCTTGGGGGGGACGACATGGGTGGCAAGGCTTTGCAGATACTTGGCACGGTATTTTCCCCGGATGGCCGTCTTGTTGCCTACCCAAACGTCCTACAACACCGGGTTGAGGCGTATGAGCTGCTTGACCGGACGCGACCAGGACGCCATCGCTTCATCGCGCTTCACCTTGTTGATCCGCATTATAGAGTCTGCTCAACGCGAAACGTACCACCGCAACGGGATGACTGGTGGGCGGCGAATGGGCTGGGACGAATCAGCTGGGAGGAATGGGATGTGCCCCAAGAGATTGTGCGTATGATTCTAGATGAGGTAGCGACGGAAGGGTGGCCGATGGGACTTGAAGAGGCGAAGCAGCTGCGGGAAGGGATTGTTGACGAGCGAAGTGCACGTATGGAAAAGTTGCAAGATGGGGTGGCGCGGTATCATTTTGACTGGTAAAGGGGCCAATTCTCCATGGCCCGACAAAAATTTCCTCCACTCATCAGTCCAATGACCACTCACCCATTTGTCCATGGACAGCCTGGTCACCCGTCCCAGGACACTTCATCTGTCACATCCACCGCACAACCACAGTAATAATGCTGTTGAGTGCACTTCATTGCGGCGCGTGGACGGAAATAAGACTAAAGTGTTTAATCCATTGCATTACAAGCAACCCTTTTCATACCATAACGGCCAAATAATACAGCAGATTAAAACACTTGGAAGCACGTTATATATGCAGCGCAGCATTCGAGCGGCAATAGCACCTTAACTCAGCTAATCATTGGCTTTCCGCAGGGTGTTCATCAATTCCACCTCTACCTCAGCCTCCTCAATATTGTTAAAGTTAAAGTCACGTACATCAATTCAATTAATTCAATTCGACCTCAATTCAATTTGAGCTTCACCTTGTTATAAGAACTTTGACAGTTATTTCGTACTTCTTCGCTTTGCCTATATTTCCTTAGGAGCCACCCGTCCGTGCTCCCTCACGTAGACCTTTTCTGAATGCAAGAAAGAGATTTGTCATATCGTGTTGGAGACTGACACGCGTCCCTGGGCAGAGAGACTGGCGGAGACAGACAGTTAGGCGAAGAAGCCCTTTCAACTAGGGGCTCGCGCCGCCCAACAATAGCTTGGACAATTCATTCTTTTCGCTTTCTTTACAACTACAAAGAGCTTCGTCTGTATCGTCTCTGGCGAATTGACTTACGCTGATGCGTTTCATCCCCTCCTTGTGTAGTCAGGCCGCGTTGTTCTCACGCAGAGTACGACACGACCCCGAAGACAGAGCCTTGTGTCGTTGCCTTACCTTGTGTTACGACTCAGGCTGAAGGGCCACGGGATGGGCCGGCTGTGCAGGCGCTAATGCGGGCTGCACGGAACAATGGTCGGAACGATCAACCAATGAACGATGGATCGTGCGATCCATGGATCATGGCGATCCAAGGGATCATAGTGATCCCTAGGAGCGGCAGCGATCCATCGCCAGTATATAGGACCCCCCAATTTCCTCACCATAGCATAGATACCTCGCCAGCTTTCAATAACACTCTTTGGTTACGATCTACTGTCCGGGACATTCGATCCATTACCATCGTGACAAGACCAGCCCAGTGCTACGCCCTGACCTCACCTGCCAACATAAACCTGCCGGTTTATCCCTTGGGAACCCCAAACCGTCACACCTTGTGTTGTGTGTTATACCTCACGAATCCCGATTTTTTGCTCCCTAGACGCATCGCCGCTTTTGTGGATGCCGGCTCAGGCTCTACTCAGGGGCTGCTCACCCATGGCTCTAGGAGCTCTCGGGTTGCTCAGTCTTGCCCTATAGCGAAGAGGAGTGTGAATAGCGGCTTAAGCAAAAATAGAACTAAGCATACGGACGGCTAAAAATGACTATCGAGGTTAGATATCGAAGAGCGGATCCGATATTTTAGACGTGTACTCAAGAACTAATATACTCTCTTCTTATCTATATAAAGATATCTACTTCGCCGTTTACTTCCTTTATTCTTTGCGACCTAGCTCTTAGTCTATAAGCTAACCTTTATAACGTCCTAACGCTCTTAAACGTATTTATTATCGCTTTCCGCTAACTCTATTAGATAGTATACTAGTTAACGATAAGAAATAAGGAAGCATGGCTAACTAGAAACCCTAACGAGTTAGTAGAACTTGCTATATAGAAATAGTCTATCTTTAGATCTGTCGTACCTTAACCCGTACCTGGTTCGAAGGAACCTAGCACCGAGAAGTAAAAAATAATATAATAGAGAACTTATTCTATAGTACGCGTAAGTCCTCGCTTTATATTCGCTATAAACGAGTTTTAACTTTTAATATGCCTCTAGGTTCGAAAGGAGGTTTCTAGGTTTAATACTAAAAATATTTAGATGCTAAAGTAATATACTAAGTTTTTAGGCCTTGCTATAATCGTAAAGCTAGATAAAGAAAATAAGAGATTAATTACTAGAAGTATACGAAGTATAATACGACGATTCTATAATATATAGGAACGTGTATTCTACGACTATATTCCTCTTAATACTACGCGCTCTATAGCCCTGGTAAGTTACTTAGACCTAATAGTATTACCTTTTACTACTAATAGTCCTAGTATATTAAAGGTAAACTAGCTAGTAAAATTAGTCTCGTAAAGGGAAAGAAAGGCTATAAGAAATCTTGTGGCGCACAATCGCCGATGCCGTCAGGCAGCTGACCGAGTACAATGATAGGCTTGTTGAACTCGTCATTGAGATTCAAAAGGTTCCTGATTCAGAAGGCTATATCGCGTTTATGCAGGACTTCCAGGAGCATTGGACCGAGTTCGCATTCGACTGTAAGTTTTGTCTTGCACATTGCCAGTTCGAAATCCAGCAAACACCAGTTCCCCGACATGGACCATCTTGTTGGCCTAACCTGCTGCTTATTCTTTATAGTCAAGGATCCAAGGTCAACTGACCCAGACCGTGCTGCAAAGCGCCAAGGCTGGTTCAACGTGAACACCTTCTGCGCAAAGCTCTCCACCTACCGCATTCCACGACTCGACCAGCGCAGCCGCGCAGCCTGGGTGATGCGGCATACGCTCGAGAAGTCGCCGTGGGAAGTCTTCCACCACGCCGATATTGACGACCGAGAAGCTGAAAACCCCGATGACGAAGTTGTCCGCGAGTGGTGCGACTACGAGCTCGAGGTCCGTGACGTTAGGGTACTCAACACCTGGGCTCCAGTCGCTGCGGTTTGGATCAAGATCGATGGCAAGGGCCTCTACGAAATGCAGGGGCCAATGATTGGCGAGTCCGAGTGGAATCCGACAAATTGGAAGGGGTCAAAGGGCTGGTCGAAGGAGCGGTTTGCGTACTGGAGAGATCGATTCGAGTGGATCAGCAAAGTCACTGCTTTGGATAAATCCACAAGGACAGATGCTGCGGTGGCTGCTGGGCTGATGAAGGAAATCGAGAATGGGACCTAGTGGGAGCTGTGTTAAATGGGAACATGGCTAGCCAGGTACTAGTTGCTATCTTCGAGGGAAAGGTCCATGGTTATGATGCTACTCCTTTCCTAGCTGTGAGGAAGTGGTCTGCTTACTGTTGTTCTATCGGCAGCATTGTCGTAATCCTTACTTGACTGTTGACATGAACAGAGACGAGGCCTGTTGGACTAATGTGCTTCAAGGGCCCACCTTTCCCTGTTTGTGTTTGCATCCTCGCGAATCATGGAAAGTTCGCAAGACTGGGGTCTAGAGTGAAGATGCAGGACTAGACTGTTAGATTTCGCTGGTAGCTCTGCAAGTGCTATAAAGACACTGTTTTTGGGTTTCCCCTGTAGCATTCCGAGCTCAGTGAGCACTGGGCGGTTGGCGGAGTGCGAGGCATACCCTGCCACGGCGTTAGTTCTGCATTTCTCGTAAATGTTCTAATGCGCATCCCGCGGACTGTAAACGCTATGACTCACTATGTCGTGGACAATGTGTTGATGCTGTCACCAACAGGAAGGGCCATCGGCCGGCCACCGCACACGTGTAAACTGCGTGTCGTAGCTACATATCCACAGCCTGAGCCTTGCCATATACAACCTGATGGTATCATTTGAACCGAGATTCACTCGAGCTAGTGGCTGTGATTATATCTCACCCGTGAGTTCTACCCGCCTGGCGACCTATCCAAGCACTTCCGGCGCAAGCACTTGCCGAAACTGTGGGACATTGGCAAGATACGCTGCCAGATTTGTGACTCGCCTTTTGCTCGTTGGAGCCATACGCCACGCCGTGATGAACTACAGGCGATTTACTGCACTTTGAAGAGGGATAAGCGTTTTGGTCGGGCTCTTTGCGGAACTGATTCCAGAGACCACGCTGGGCTCCACGGACCAGAGGGCTGTCAACGCCAAGATAGGCTACCAAATGCTATCACGGGCTATCATTGATATCATGACGATCTATCAACATTATCACGCCGATCAACGCATGGGTTATCAGAGCCACGGAGGGTTATCTGACCTCCCTTTCCTATGTATAATAATAACTGTTATTTCCCGTTCAATTAGATAGAAATCAAGCTCTCTTCATTCTATGATTCTGACTGCATCCTGACGGTTGACAAGGGCAGCCATGGCCTTGTGTGAACTTGACCTGTCGTGCCCGAGCTGCGCTCCTATTGGCCCACGGGAGGTCCCTACTAAATCTAGCGGGTGGGGCCGACGGGTGCCCAACTGCCAAGGGTCAGTTCTCCCGAAGCGGAAGCGGAACTCGCGGCAGTCGGGCCAATGCTCACGGAACAAATTACCAAAAGCGAACAGTCTACGGAGTAGGTGGAGCAGCGGACTGCCATGACTAAACTGGCAAATTCTCCCGTATCCAGCACATGCCTTGGCCCTGATGTGTTGCGTAGGGCTGCTATGGAGGGCACCCTTCCGTCCCATGCGACCAACGGGGCCGGCTCTCAGGCTCCTGAATTGCAAAGGAAGTACCCGTACAATAATATGCCAATGGCGGCATCCCGACGTGATTGATATGTAAGGGCCTCGCTCATCCCATACCCACATGCCCAGGTCCTTCCTTTCCCATTCCCAATCCTCGCCTCCCCCAATCGTCATGAGTAACAACCGAACCCTCCGTCAGTGCTTTCAACGTGCTGCATCAAAGCCCGGATAGTACGCACCAAGATGCTCGTGCTGCGTCGAACATTGACAGAACAAGCGAGCTGCCCGGGAACCTCCATTGACTCGGCATAAACACTTACCGCTGAGCAAACGGCTCTTTTCCGCTGGTAAAACCTATCTCACCTCTATTGTCCATTGCACCGAGCTACCGCCGCGACGGTGTCTCTGACGGGAACCTCCCTCTGTGCCTGTTTCACCACCACGACTAGAAGGCTTCGAGAAGCTGTCTTGTCCATCTCCGCCGTTTCCTCTTCTCCAGTCCCCAAAGGAGCCGGGCACTTCCGCGCGAATTGCAGTTGGACATGTTCGGTGCTCTAGTCTCGGCGACAAGCCGCGTACTCATACCTCTGGAGTCACCTCGGGCGAGAGACAACTCCAATCGACGAGCTGGACTCGCAGACACACATGGCAACCATGCAACTTACTCTACGACCTCAATGGCCGTCACTCACTACCTTTACGAACGCACACGGGCCGAAACAAGCATGGCCACCACCGCCTCGCCTCTCCCCATCCGCTGTGTCTCCTCCTCTTCCTTCTTCCAGCTCCCCGCCGCCAAGAAGCGCAAGCAGAGCCGCCTCCTGGAGCAGATGCGGAGCGAGCAGGCGGCGCTGCAGAAGGAGGCCTCGCTGCGGGCTCAGGCCTGGCTATATCTCAACGACTTCCTGCACCGCTCCACCTGGAACGACCAGCTGGACCAGATCGCCATTGTGCGCGACGCCGTGCCCACCATGCCCGAGCTCAACGCGTACGGCGACCTGGACGAGGAGGAGGGCACGAGGGCGTGCCGCCGCCTCTTCAAGGCCGTCGTCGTGTGGGACGAGCTCGGCTGTAGCCTGTGGAAGACGCTGAGGGCCGCCTCCGAGCAGAGGCAGCTGGCGCAGCGGCAGTTTGAGCTGGCCGCAGCGCTCGACGGGTGCGCCGAGGGGTTTTACATTACAGCCTCGCGTCTGTCGTCCCGTCGCGCGTCAGATGCCTCGCTCGAGTCTGCGCACAGCTCCGTCTACGAGAAGAAGCAACAGCAGCCGCGGATCAAGCTGTCAAAGATGCTCAGCTCGAAGTCGTCGCGGCGACCATCCTCGGCGTCGTCGTCGACGGAGTCGACCCTGTTTGAACACTGCTCGTGCTGCGGGACGAGCCACCATTCTCAGGTCCGCAGGGGCACCACCGACCCGACTCACGAGGGCTCGCGGTCGGCGATTCCGATGATATCACACCTCTGCACCTCCGCGGTCAGGAGATGCTGGGCGTGTTTGGCGAGAGCCAGACCAGCCTGCTGAGCGCTGGGCGGCAGCAGTCGCGCTGAATATTCATCACCACAAGATTGCATCTTGAGCGGCGACACTGCGTTTGGATTGATGGACGGTGGGGGGACATTTTTTTTGGGGGGCATTCATGTACGGCGTTGGATGGACGGAAGAGCTGCTTCGATGGTATCCCACTTTGCTCTTCCAGCACGGCGTTGAAAGGACAGACTCAAAAGGTCAACGACATGGGGAGGCGATAGCAGGGGCAAACAGGGGTCTGATGACTACATGTACCTTGGGACATGAACTGTATGAACTGGAAAGAAAGTCGCGTGGCAATTGAACCACCTCGCGTTTAAGCTTTGCTACCCATTGTTTTAGGGATCCTATGGGGTTGCCTATTCGGGGAAGCACGAAGTCTAGCTAGGCGTCTCGTCCCGTAAATGTACACATGCTAATATAGAGTATAGAGTATAGACATGCGGGTGAAGACACCGGGGGAGAAAAGCGTGGTCTGAACAGGGTGTCCTAGCCATTGGCGATGCCCGCCCCCGTGCACCCCTCCTACATTCCGTGGCGCAACCCTCATGAGTCGGGCAAGTGTGCAACTCTTTCCGTTCTGCCGTGACAGACCGCCCAGCCCCGGCGCGGGGTCATGAAAGCATGTTCCCAGTACTCCGTACGACCACCCTCACAACCTAACGAATATCCCGTCCCGTCCCACTACAACCAAACGTACCACCGCCTTAGAGGAGACCAGGGAGCCAAGTACGGATACGGCAGCTATCTCTCATTTCTCTTCTGTCTTTAGACGGGATAATGCCAGGAGACCCTCCTGCCAGCACATTTAGCAAAGTACCGTCCCAAATTCGGGCTCGCGGTGGATGCGAGGTATGATCGCCTCTGTCGTCCATGTCCAGCTACGATGGCTTACCATGAATGCAGTCCTGCAGAAGGCGACACACCAAATGTAAGTCGCCCGCACATCCATCTGGTAAAGGCCAAATGCTCAAAACAGTGCTTGGTTCAGGTGACGACAAGCGCCCCTCATGTACGTCGTGCGAAAGCTTGCAGATCCGATGCCAGAGACAAGAGAAACTCAAATTTCGTCATATGACAAGGTTAGATATACTTTCAAGCTTTTGATTGTTTCTGATGTACCGAATATCAAAGATGACCCAGGTCTAGCATCAATTCTGCCTGCCCACGTGAAGGCGCATTTGAGTTCTCCTCGGATCAATACTGGATCAAAGTTCCGCAAAAGTGTACGCCATTGCTGTTCACGCAGTAGAAATTATGGAGCTGATAACTTGCAGTGTCTTTTGTCCATAGCGTGTCGGCCCACGAGTCGGTCGTAGGGTCTGGATTTACTTCCACAGCAAGGAATGACACTCCAACATTCCGCGATATCACCTCTACGGAAGTAGAAGCTGTTGATACAACGACATCGGTTGAGGATGAATGTGTGGACTACTCGCCATATCAAGAAGACTTACCAGGTTCCTCGATTGTTCAACGGGCTGCCCCCCTTCGTCTTCCTACAGTTGAGGAAGCCTCACTTTATCGTCATTTCTTAACCAGCATGAGCGGTTGGGTAAGTAGCAGCTCTAAATCTACCAGAAATCTAGAAACTCACTTACACTTAAAGTTTGACATCAACGATTGGAGTAGAACCTGCAGCAGAGAGCTTATCAGGAGAAGTTCTTCTAGTCGCCTGTTGCTCAAAGCTATCTACGCTCTGTCCTCAAGGCAACTTGCAAACCAGCAGCAGTTTGAATCCGATAAGGCTGATCGATATCACGACGATTGCATGGAGGAGTTGATCCCCCGTCTAACAGATTCGGCAGTGCTCATGGATGATAACATGTTCGCGGCTACTGTTATTCTTAGAACGAAAGAGGAAATGGAAGGTAAGAAAAAGCAAACCTTCTTCATATTATGTTTTTGTGTATTTCAGCCACTGTACTCATGTCCAAACTCTGCATTTTCCTCACTAGTCGGCTTATTAACATCTGCTGCATAGCGTACCTCGTGGATCATGAGATCTATCTTCTGGGCATCAAAGCTTTCACAAACTCCGAGCACTTTGAATATCAACTCAATCCCTTCAGGGAGGCCACATACTGGGTTGCACTCCGACAAGAGATCCATTCCGCCTTAGTCAGGCAACGGCCGCTCGGTGTCAATCTCAATGTCTCTTTCGTGGAACATTTAGCCGATTTGTCAACGGAAACAGCATGGACCAAGTCCTGCATTCTCAATCTAGCCAAAGTACTCATGTTTTGCTTTGATGAGAAGCGGAAGACCAAGGATGAGTTTGAACGCTTATGGGCGTTCACTGCAAGATTGTCACGCACTCTACCACCTGAATACCAACCTTTCTACTACTCAAAGGAGGCCAGCGAACAGACCACCCCGTTCCCTCAAGTATGGCTGTTGAGTGACACTGCCGGTAGGTCTCTTGTGTTTGGTTCTCGGAGTTTTCTAACGGTCCGAATAGTTCACAGTCTGCAATATTTGACCTTCTCTAAGATCTTACTATCTTGCTTCGACCCTACGATTCCAAGAGTCGGGCCTGGTAGCCACTCCTCGGCGCGAAGGAATCAGGAGAACATCGTTAAATACCTGAGATACCTGTGCGGAATCGGGTTGTCAAATCCCGACTTTGGCCCAGGTATGTTTTTGACCTGCCTGGGGATTTCCCTGAGCGGGGATAGGATCACAGCTACAGCAGAACGTGATTGTCTGTTGGATATACTCAATCAGACCCAGACAAAGCATGGGTGGCAGTCGACTGCGATTCAACGGGGGCTATTGGAATCCTGGAGAGGAGACATGGAGTCTCAGTTCTCTTCAGACAGTCCCAGCACTTGCGTAGCGACGGATTTAGGGACTTAAATAATATAGGATATCGTTATAATCTTACCTCAGCCGAATACCGTTATATTATGGATAAAACCAGCATCTTCGAGGGCCTTAGCAGTAACGGTCTCGTTCTTAGTAGCTCGGACAAGACAAGTACGATAAAGAAGAGGCTAGGATCGCGTTGCTGGACTACAATTGTGGAATGTATCTCGGCTACGGGCAAGCCACTGATGCCACTCGTGATTTTCAAGGGCCAAGATCTCCAAAAACAGCGGTTCCCTGACCAGCTCGCCTTTCTCAATAGTTTGTCATTTTCTGCGTCTGCTAAGGGCTGAACTAGCGATTCCATGGTGTTGCCTTGGCTACAAGAGGTCTTCATCCCACAGACTAAGCCCGATACGACGAGCAAGAGGCTCCTGATCGTTGATGGCCACGGAAGTCATCAGACTAATGATTTATGTACGAATGCTTCAATAACAGTATCTATCTCCTTTTCCTAACGGCACATTCCTCGCGCGTTCTCCAGCCACTCGATGTTTCCGCTTTCTCGCCAGTTAAGGCTGCGTTCGACGAGAACTCAAGCGGATTGCTGTGATCGATGGTTCTACGCCCATTGGCAAGGCAACCTTCCTACCATGCTATCATAAAGCCAGGACTGCTGGCCTGACCAAACGGAATATCCAAAGAGGCACCTTCGTGTTGTCTATATAAGCTAAGGGGAAAGAAGAAGAGAAGAACTCGAGGCGGGCCCGCCTCGAGGCTGCAGGCTTACATTTGTTAGGCGGTGTAGTCCGTAGTCTGTGCGGCGGACCGCGCGAGTCCTTCAGCCGCAATTGCCACATTCGAAACAGACGCGACGATGCATAATGCATTTCGTATCCCACAACTCAAGGTGCGGAAGCGAAAAGCGGTGCAACGGAGCTTGATGAGCGATGCAGAGCTTGAGGACGATGAGTGCTGGCTATGTCCGAACCCTACGTACAATTCCGTTCATGTGCTCAAATTCCTAGCTAAAATGTTGTTGACAATTCCTTTGACACCCAAGCCCCGTCCTCATTTCCAAGAATGATAAATCGTGCATTGTGAGGAAGAAGGAATCTTTAACCAATGATCTCCCGTTCTTCAACTCCCAGACCTTGTTTCGGTTCTCCGCTTTCCGAGCTCACAGCCTGAGGCGGGACCCATCTTGCACTGGTTCGTGCATTCTTAGTCTCCTCGTACATCTGGTCCACCTCCTCGAGCGTGAGACCTTTAGATTCATAGATGAAAAAGTATACAAAAATTACCATGATAACGGTCGAGCCAAACCAAATGAAAAAGATCTTGCTCTGCAAGTTGGCGTAACCTGGTCCGTAATTGACAAGGTAGGGAGTTGCGTATGCAATGGCCCAATTGACAAGCCACTGTGCAGTCGCACATTAGAACTTCCATTGTCTCGCATGAGATCGAGTGTAAAAGAGGAAGTGAACTTACCAAAGATGCCGTTGTGAGGGAAAGGGCTCTGGCTCGAATTCGCAGGGGGTAGATCTCGCCTGTGACAACCCATGTGGTTGGGCCCCAGGTAGAAGCGAAGAAAAATATGTAGATACAGACAAACGCAACCAGGGCTTTCTGAGCAGCGTAATTGAGGACCACGATGTTCCCGCTTCCGTCTTGCTTGGTGGTGAGTGTTCCCAAGAGTGCGACAGCGAGTTGGCTGACGCCTTGGCCGACGGCACCGGCGAGAAGAAGCGGTCGCCTTCCAAACCTGTCTATGGACAGAATGCCAGGTACTGTGGAAACCACATTCACACAAGATGTGATCATTGTGATGGTAAATGCGTTCGAGATGCCAGAATTCAGGAAGTACTGGGTACCATAATAGAAGATGAAATTAACGCCTGACATCAATTTAGAGTTAGAATCACTGCATAGAAGGGACATAGGCATGAGGGAAATACCGCTCAGCTGTTGAAGCGCTTGCAGGATGATACCCGTAAGAACTCTTTTCAACATTCGCCCACGGAAGCAGTCGAGATAGCTTCCGTTCCCTGCGACAGAAATCTCGTGATCATAGTTGGCTTTGATCTCCGAAAGCTCTTGACTGATACTCTGATGATCAGGGGAGAGCCCTCGCAGCTTGCCGAGGGCAACAGCGGCCATGTCCCGCTTGCCTCGCCTGATTAGATATCTGGGAGTCTCCGGCAAGAAGAGCATGCCTATGATGAGGAGAACTGCCCAAACAAACTGAACAGCTATGGGGATTCGATATGAGTATGCGTCGTCGCGCGTGTGGGTCGCGTTATTGACAAGAGCTGCGACGAGCAAACCGATGGTGATGGCCCACTGGTAAGCACCAACGATTGCACCACGGATCCACTTGGGAGCCGTTTCGGATTGATACAATGGGACTTGAGAGAACGTCAGAAGGTTGTATCATTGTTGAAATCGGTTCGGGCTTACTCATGGCAGATAGCAGCCCAACACCTGCTCCAGCAAAAAATCTCCCAGCCAACATCATGGGCAACTCCGCTGCGGCGGTTTGTAAGATGACACCCCCTATGAAAACCAAGCATGAGGCAATCAGACCCCACCGCCGGCCAATATTATCAGCCAGAAAGGGAGAGCTGAGAGCGCCAAAGAACGTGCCCGCTGAGAGGATGGATACAACCGTGGACATCTGAGATGGGGAGAGCTCGGGTTTGCCATTGGAGTCGACATAGCCTGTGGCAAATTGCTTCTTAAACATATCCATGGCCAAGATGCCACTGATGATTCCAGTGTCATACCTTGGAAGGTGGTCAGTGGCAGGCTAGAATAGCAATGGGTTACGGGCGTAAGATGCCATACCCAAACAGCACCCCTCCGAATGCAACCGGGAGACCAATGGCCAGGGCTCGCCATGTGCTGCTAGCACTTTCCGCCGACATATACGAAGTGTGGTGTTTGAAAATCATCATGTTTGTAGGAGCTGCGTGAGATTTCTGCTTCTTGGTAATTGTCGGTTCGAAGACTAAACCGTCCTTCATTCATGGGGTAGCGATGGACTTCTTATATCAGTTTTGTCCGGCTGGAGCTCAATAAACTCCTTGACCGTTCTTTTCAAGAAGCTCGGAATGGTTCGCCTTAAACGGTTACGCATCATCTCCCCGCAGCTGAAGCCAGGGCGTCGTTGTGGCGTTGTAAAGCAAAGCCCAGGCCCTCTGGAAACCATTCGACCGCCACAAATGTATGCAGACCAGGTCCGTTCATCTTTTAGCAACTTTCGCCTGGCGCTGCTTGAATATTACACTAAAAAGGCTAAAAGTGGAGCTCGATGATTGCACTCGACAGTTTCTCACTTCTTGGGGTTGAAGTTATTGGCCATAAAGAGGCAGTTCAACTGAGCACGAGAGTGGGGAACAACACCCCGGGTTTGCATCTTCACCTGGGGCTGGAGTTCTGGGGTGCTAATAATCCGGGGTAGATGTGGGGTAGTGGCTCCAGGGTCCAGGCTTTCGCACTGGCCAAATTCTCCCGACGGTACTTAGTGCTCCAAACAGAATCGGACCAAATTACCATATTTGGGGGCATCGGTCTTGACAAGTTATATTCTGTACAAGTCTGCCTCCAGCTTCCCTGCCGAACCGTAATCGTGCAGGACACTTCAGTAAACAAGGGTCATGTGGCTCTACACCGCTGTGTCAGCCATTTCGTGTCAGGAAGTTCCGAGTTCTCACCGAGTCAATGCCGAATTGCGCTGAAGAGCCATGGTCGTTTTCGACGAAGTGGGCTTGTTAATCTCTCGTATCTCTGATCTTAAAGGGGGAATTTTCCCCATTAGGAGAAGGAGCTCGGTTGTCGGCTGACCGAATCCAGACGGCGCCAAACTTCGCGAACTCGGTTCTCAATAACGCCACGGCGCTAATTCTTAGGCCTGTCGTTACCTGGATTTGACCTGTCAAGTTATGAACGGCATGAATCCCAGATATTGGACTTTTCAACTAGTCTCATGCAGTGTTGTTACGCCTGGTTGGAAAATACGTGTATAATCAACCAAAGAATAAAAATTCACAAGATAAATGGAAGACGGCTCCAACCTCAAAAGCATGCATAGAGATATTCCGTGTCTATCCCACACTTAGTTATTCGCGGCGCAGGATAGGCATCAGCAAAGGCGTGTTCGCGATGTATGTGCCAAGACTACGCTCAATGTGGTTTTGTTGCGATGATTGCTAGATCTGGGGCGGGTCTGAATGTTGATCGGTGGTCCTTCTCTTTAGTTCATAGTATGTATATCGCGAAGCCAAGTCGCTGAGATTTCTATTTGCTTCAATGATCAATCTATCCCCAAATATCCTCTTGCCAGCGCCGTAATCTCTTCGTGTCGGACTCAAATGCGGCAAATTGCGCGGCTGGCCAATTCCGTCGCTCACACAAGATCTCCCCCAAAGCCTGACTCACACCACGGGCCATGGCGGTTGAGCCGCAGATATAGAGGCTGGCGTCTTCATCTAGCATCAGTTTGCCCACCAAGTCCTGTTCCTGTCTGATTTTGCCCTGTACATAATGCCTGGCCTCGCCAAAGCGAGAGTATGCAGTGATAATTGAGAGCTTTCCGCACAAATTCTCAGTTGCTGACTCAAACTCCTCCCTGTACAGATGCTCTTCCGGATTTCTGCATCCGAACAACAAAACGAGCTGCCCAATTTCGTGGCCCAGTTTGGCCTGTTTCACAGCGTGCTGAATGAAGCCTCGGAAAGGGGCTATACCTGAGCCTGCAGCTATCATAATCATAGGTCGTGACAGCGTTGCGGGAAGCCTAAACTTCGATTTCCGAATCTGACAGAAAGCTCTTTGCTTCTTCTCTGGCCAAGATTCAGGTAGAAGCTGGCAGCTTCGGGCAAGTGCCTTGTCAAGATCAGGCACGCCGAGTTTTGCGGATAGGTAATGTGACGTTAGTCCACGGACAATCTCGCCAGAACTCTTCAATTGTAGTGTTGTTACGCTGACAGTTATCGAGATGCGGCGAGGCTGAACGCTCGCAGCGGAAGAGATAGAGTAGTATCGAGGTCCTAGGGCTGCAACTCGCTCCAGAATGAATGATATTGGTACTGGCCACGGCTCATCAAGGCATGCATCCTCTAGAACGGACGCCAAGCTGATTCTTTTCGACGAGCGATATTCCATGTAATTGTCCATGCCTGCGGACACTGACTGCAAGAACGCTTTGGCCGAGGCAGAAGGTGCGAACTCTTTCAAGTCTTGGATGAGTTCCCGTGAAATCGGTGCGGCAATCTCCAAATGGCCTTTGAGCAGTGCGCGAATGGTTACCGGCCCGTCCCATGCGGCGTTCCAAATTGCAGTAGGCCGTGCTTTAGTAATCGTCAAGCGTTTCTGCGCGTCGTCTCTGGATATGCCAAGTCGTTCACACAATTTATCGACCTCGCCGTCTTCATTTTCGGGCCAAATTGCAATGTGGTCTCCAGTTACATATTTCAGCTCAGGATGCTCGGAAATATCGATATCCAGGTGAATAACCGGCCGATCGGCTGAGTCTGTCAAGAGTCGTGAATTGAAAATCGGCAAAGAGCGTGCGGGAGACAAATCGGTCCTTGTGCGCTTAGAATGTCGCTGAAGCTCTTGAGTCGGGATGTATGCGCTTTCGTCGGCGAGAATATCTCCGGTCATCCGCACCTCAAGCGAAGGCTGGTATGCTCGGGGCCGCACAGGCATATCAAACTGATCTACCATGACGCGGAAGAGCTCCGTACTCCAGTGAAAGTAGCCTTCTTCTACCATGCCTTGCCCATCGTCGGCAAGAAAGAGATCAAGAGCCGGGACAGCACCAGCTCTTCGCAAAAGATTGAAGGAAGTTCGTGAGAACTGGTTATACCACTTGTAGTTGCTGCTTCCCAGACCCAGCATCACAAATCGTAGACCTGCAAGGCAAGACTCGGGTAGATCGGAGCGAAGCCACTCAGCAAAGTCGAGAGCATTGTCCGGAGGATCGCCTTCTCCATAGGTTGACAGAATAAATATAACTAAAGCCTTGCGATCGATCGCAGCGATTGAGGCGCTGTCGTAGTCGGACAAACTGGCCACGCAGACCTGCCGTGAGAAACGACGGTCGATGGCTTGACCGAGATTCTGCGCCATGCGCTGTGAGGTTCCTGATTGCGTACCGTAGAACACTACGATTTCTCGTTCCTGAAATCTATGTTAGAATAGAACATGTGATAGGCCTGCCGATTCTAAGTTTTACTTACGGACTCTCGCAAGATCTTTGCAATATCGGTCTCAGCAGGTGTGTTTTTTTGAGTGAGATGCGCCTGAGGACGCTCGAACCAGAGATCGTAGTGTGGGTCTTTGCCATTGGCTCGCATCAAATATGTCGTAACAAGAAGGACGATGCAGACACCAAGGACATCGTCCCACGATACATCATATCGAAGGTAGAACTGTAGGGTGGTTTCGAGCAGAGTCATTTTCTTCGAGAGAAGGTGGTATTGTAACTTCCACTGGTCGCAGTTTAGTTCATCACTAACAGACAGGTTTTCTGATGTTCATCTGGAGGAAACTGATGATTAAGTATCACAATCATATTATTAAATCTTCAAGCCGATACAGTCATGGAGAAAGCTGGTGAGTCCCACCCGTTGTCTTACAGCCCCAATCCCCCGAGCGACTTCCCCCACCTTAAAGCGTAATGTGGAGACGGGGGCGATTTCCTGATTAATTACGGAGGTCGCTTTCAAAATAGTTGTCCAGACAGGGGGGCAAATCCCTGCTCGAATCCCTGTTCAATTGATTGAATCCCTGCACGTAAGGGCGGTGAATCGTGCTAGGAACCACCGCACATATTTTGTAAGGTAACTTTCCCCTCCTCATTCGTGTAAACCACGCATCTTGTTCCCAATCGCCATGGCCCCAACTCAAGATATCGCAACGAGGGCCTTTGTGCTTGGGCTAAAGTGTTGCGGCACGAGTACTACTGAGGCTGCCTCTATCTCGGGGGTCTCTATCCGTCAGGTCAACCGTATCTATGCTAGGGCACTTAAGCGTGGATTCGATCCAAGCTGCCGGCCCGTGAATATCAAGGATGACTTTGTTAAGGATGAACCTCGCCCCGGGCGCCCGTCGAAGCAAACGAAAGAAATGCAAGAGAAGATCGTGAGCAAGGTCCGCCGCGATAGGTATGGGAGAGAAAAGACGTGCGCTGATATCTCTGGGGAGCTTAGTGCTGAGGGGATTCCCGTTTCCTCTGTTACGGTGTGGCGGGTTATGAAAAAGCTCGGGTATAATAAGACGAAGCCGACGAGGAAGCCTAGATTATCGAAGAAGATGAGAACGGATCGTCTACGCTGGTGCCTTGAGCGTAAGGACTGGACCCTTGAGGATTGGAAGAATGTTATTTGGTCTGACGAGACCTCCGTCGTCTTACTCCATCGCAGAGGCAGCTATCGCGTTTGGCGGAAGAGCGACGAGGCGTTCGTAAAGAGCTGCATTCGTGAGCGATGGAAAGGCTCTTCTGAATTTATGTTCTGGGGTTGCTTTTCCTATGATCGGAAGGGCCCTGCGCATTGCTGGTCTCCGGAGACTGCGCAAGAGAAGAAAGCCGCTACGGAAACGATCGAGAAGATGAACGAAGAGCTCGAGTCTGCCGCAAAGGAGAAATGGGAGCTTGAGAATTCGATGAGACGATTGAACCTACGCCAACTTCCTGGAAAGAAACCCTCGTGGCGATGGAATTCAAAAAACGGCAAGCTCACACGCCGCAAGGGGTCAGGGATCGATTGGTATCAGTACCAGAAGAAGATCCTTATCCCGAAGCTCTTCCCTTTTGCGAAGGAATGCGCAACGGACCGGCCGGGCACGCTCGTTCAAGAAGACAAGGCTCCGGCACACAGTCATTACATCCAGCAGCAGGTCTATGACCTTCATCAAATCCAACGACTCCTTTGGTGCGGCAACTCTCCCGATCTCAACGCAATTGAGCCAGCCTGGCCTTGGATGAAGAGACGCACTACGAGCAAGGGGGCCCCGAAGAACCGGCAAGAAGCTATTACGGCTTGGAACGCCGCATGGAAAGAGCTGCCGCAAGACCGTATCCAAGCTTGGATTGAGAGAATCCTAAGGCATGTACAAATGATAATGGAGCTTGAGGGAGGAAACGAGTACAAGGAAGGCAGGGGACTAACCCCTGCTAAATTAGGTGGGGGCGTTCCTAATATAGCTTAGCGGTAGTTTCAGCGCTGGACAACTATTTTGAAAGCGACCTCCGTACTAGGCTCCAAAAAAGGAAATTTGTTCCGGACCCCCGGGCCCCTCATCACATTTCGAGTGCCTCGGACACGATTTGGATGCGGAGCATTTTGCCTTTTAAGTCGTCTGGGTTCGGCTAATATCACAATCAAGATTGATAATTCCCAGTAAATGTGCACCCTTCTATTTTCCTCAATGCAAAGGTGCCAAGAGGGGCGTCGGGTGGAGAGGGTGGCAGGTGACATACAGTGCATTTTCAAGCCTCACGAAGGGAGTGGTGACGAGCGGCCGATTGCTTAGTTGGTCGATATATGTTGAGTGGATACGTCTCCTGCGTACGCGATTATATATTGCCCGTGCTCTCCCAAGAGTGTAAGGACATTAATCTCCATCGTTTCAAATCGAGCAAAATAAACCGTCCACCAGCCAGTCCATCATCGTTGAAATGCATGGATTCGTGCTCTTCGCCGTCGGCTTTGTCGTCTTTCTTTGCCGACTGATCATCTGGCCGGTCGTAAAATACTTCGCTGATCCCAAGGGTCTGCGAAAGTATCCCAATATGACACTGTTGTCTGGCATCAGCGATTTACCATTTATGCTTGAGGCGACAAAGGGTTACCGGTGTGGCCGGCTGGCAAAGCTGCACATGACTCATCGTGTAGTACGCATTGGACCTAACTCCCTCTCCTATTGTGATCCTCAGGCAATTAAAGTAAGTCTTGGTTTCAGGTGTTGTTTATAGAGACCTTAATGCTCACTAACTTATAGGACATTTACGGACATGGCACTAGGTGCCTCAAAGGCGACTTTTATCAGGTCACAGCCGGCACGCATTATCATGTCGCAGATGTGATTGACAAAAAGGAGCACCAGCGCAAACGCAAGGTTTTGTCTAGTGCATATGCTATCAAAAATCTCGAAGGTTGGGAATTCAAAGTCGTCGATAAGGTGGAGCGCCTTCTGAAGCAGTTCGACGCCCGCTGCACTTCGCCTGTGTTTCCAGGATCCGTCCCTACACCTGAGGACTTGAACGTCGAGTTCCGGGCTTGGGCAAACTTTTTTACCATGGAAGCAATCGTCGATATTGGTTTGAGTAATATCCTTGGATTCCTGGACCGGGCAGACGACGACACACTGGCTGAGAGACTTGACGGCACCCTGAAGTCTGCACACTATCGAGAGGCGATTCACAGTCTCCTCACCGCTCAGTCACATCTTGTTTGGCCTTACGATTGGTATCACGCCCTGTGGAAATGGGTTCCAATCTTCGCCTCGAAATATCGAAAGCTTATTCAAGTCGGCAAAGGATTTGAAGGGATTGTTATGCATCAGACAAGAAAAAGGTTAAAGAGGTATCAGGAAGGAGAGAAACTCGACGACTTCTTCCAGGCATTGATGGAAACAAAAGACGGGAACCCTCACCAGCTTCCCTTCGGTGAAATATACGCCGAGTTGAGTGTTATGAGTAAGCCGATGACCAACAGCACCTCGAAGGAGATGAAACGTCCTTGAGATATATCTAACGCAGGGAAATAGTGAATGCTGGGTCGGTAACCACAGCGATTGCCATTCAGAACGCGATATACTTGCTCCTGCGCCATCCGGAGGTTTTGTTAAGACTTCGCGACGAAATCGACAGCGTAGCAGACGGGGATGAAGCCGTGCTACCATATGACAAGTTGAAAGACTTGCCATACCTGAGGGCCTGTCTGGATGAAAGTCTTCGACTCTTCCCCCCAACAAGTTTCGGCTTGCCCAGGAAGACACCACCAGAGGGTTGCAACATCGCAGATGAATTCGTTGCTGGAGACACCCACGTATCGATTTCGTCGTACGTTGCGCACCGAGACCAGAATATCTTCTCGGAAGGTGAACTATTTCAACCGGAGCGATGGTTAGGCAAGGATGGGAAGCAGCTGCAGCCGTATTTTTTGGCCTTTAGTGCCGGTGCCAGGGGCTGCATTGGTCGCAACATCAGCTATCTCGAGCAAACCGTGTTGGTTGCGTCTCTCGTACATCGATACGAAATGGCCTTGCCCTCACCAAATTGGGAACTGAAACGAGTTGAGCATTTCAACCTCGTACCGGAGAGAATGCCCATTAAGGTCTGGCGACGGGTTGTATTAGGCTTACAGTTGGCATGAGGAGGTATCAGTGATAAATACTATAATTAATCGCAAACAAACTTAACCTTATAGCAACGGAAGCAAGCTGTAATACCGACTCATTTACCATAGAATAAGAGTACTCCTATTTGCGGAGATAAAGATGTCTATTTACAGAGAGATTTTAGACCATTATGGCTCGCGCTCGCCGCCAGCTTCTCCAGAAATTCAATCAGACATTGAATGTAATGAAGATAAAGTATGCTCGCGAAATTTTAAAACATTATTATTTTACCTAACTCAAACAGTATGCAAGCTTTCCCTTACGTACCGCGAGTTTTTTTTACTAGACTTACGTATTTGCGTTATGGAATATTGCGGCGATGGTACTCATTAAATCAGTCCTGCCAGGATACCCTGGAGAGGACTCTCTTCCCCGCAGGCAGATGAGCAACCAAAACCACCTTATACTTCTCCCGGGCCAAAATTAGGGTTTCTACATACGTCAAATGCAGGGAACTGCCAATAGCCAACTTCCTTCCTCAAAGCTCCTTTGCGCAACCCACGATCGGGTTGCCTCACCCGTACTGGAGACGACTGGAGCTGGCCGGGACAGCATAGCCGTCAAGATGCCTGCGGATTGGCTCCGGAAATCGAGAGTAGCCGTCAAGACCTAGTCGGATTGGCTCCATTCCTGGTCTAAGAGCATGGATGGAACGCTGCCCTCACAGGGATGTAACGCTCGCTGATAAGACGTCATATCGCGCGATGTTGAGGCACAGGCCATTGCCGATGTTCTGTTCTGTAATCGCGTGGTAAAAATGGGAATGAAATCAGTTGAAGCCGCTGCACGGTGAAAATGATACTGGAAATGAAATCACTAGTCACTGTGCTCTGGAATGATCTAAATTTCTTCATGTTTTCGCCTGTGGTTGATGGTTGATAGGACAAAACGTCCATCCACGACGACGAACTCTAAGGCCAACCCTACACCGAAATCCAACATTGATGCAAATGTTTGCCAGCTCAAACTACGGACATGCCGCTTGTCTAGCACCAGGGGGTGGGAATCAAAGGGATCATAATTCGCGGAAAGGGGAGACTTACTGAGTTCCTTGCAAGGAAGCACCGACGCTGACTGACTCGTCAGTGGTCAAGACCGGAACGATCATTAACCATCGCTGAAGAAAAGGGAAAGGACGAGTATCCGTTGTGCCGGTCCTGAATTCTCAGCAGGGAGCCTTGTAAGCACCAAGGGAGCTTTTCGACTGAGCTTTCAGCCCAACTCTTGTCTCTACGAGACCGCACGCTTGAAGCCAAACTCAGGAGTAAAGTCGCATTGTAGCCAACAACATCCAACTGCCAAGCTTCAGGATAAATAGATGCCGTCTGCATGGCCCCAGGGGGAATTAATACGCTTTGTTTCTTCTCACAGAGCAATATGGGGTACGATGAGTGATCGTCATTTTGGTACACACGCCAAAGCGCATGAGAGTGATGAGACTCCGATGCTAATCGCGCCTTTCGCCACGGGAGTTTTCTCTACGTTTCGAAACATGGGTGAGCACCCCGTGCAATTCATGTTGCCAGGTTACGCTGACTGCAAGGGCCACTATTCGAAACTGTATAGCATGTTCTGCGTTGAATGACTCGTTTCTTGTCTCAATCCAACGACGGTGCAATACTTTCTGGGCCACGTCTCGATGAGGACGAGGCGCTGCTCCATTAGCTCAACCACGCGCGCGACCCGACAATATCTTGAGAGTTCGATTTTCACTTTTGCAGTCAGGATAAAGCTCAGTGCTCTTCGAGGGTTTATTCTGATTGAAATACGGCCAGGTAGCAGCCTAGTGCTTTCATTAGAACTGTTTACGCCATGAAGAGTTTGCAAGGTAAGGTAAGGACTGTTAGTTAGCGACTGCTTCTATTGAACTTCATAGCGGTACCAGTTCCTTCTTAATCAGCAGCCTCCTTAAAAGTTGAAGCTAAATACGAGTCTGATAACTCGAAGAAAGAAAATGAAGGAAAAGCTCGAGGCCATGATATGCCCCAACTTCTCTCCAGCAAGACTTTAGCCGATAATCTGGTACTCCGGCTGCGGCAGGTCGAGCGCTGACCTCTACGTCGTCCCATCAACAAGCGGGTCAGAGATGAGAATGGTTCGAGTAAACGGCTTCCCGGACTGGTCGTAGAGTGGGGTGTTGACCTCGCACCGGAACTGGGGTCTTTTCCAGGGCCTTTCCGATGCCCTAAATTTCGCCACGTCCGGGGGTGTCCCGTAACATTCCCTCCAGTAGTAGTCACTGAGCTGGTCGCATGCGAGCCAGGGGTCAGGACACATGTCAACCTCGCCGCTGCAGTTGATCATCGGCTTAGACGAGCAGGTTCCAGCAGTTTTGACATGGAAGGTCCAGGTCTCAGCGCGGCATTCGTAGCCAGGCCTGCAGGGATACTGATTGGAATCCTGTTTTGTCTCCGTCTTGCCGGTGGTGCTGGAGTCGGAATATGACGCCGAGATCTCGGCGCCGCCGGTCCCAGAAATCTTTCCGCCAATATTCCAGCCTTTGGTAGTGGATTCCGTGGTTGATGTCGAGGTTGTCACACTTAATGTGGAGTTATCTTCGCTTAAGTTGATCGTCTAGCCTCTACAAAAACCGTATAGTAGGCGGTTGCATTTCCATTGACTATCCAATTGCGCCGGTAGAATGCAGCTTGGTTGCACCTCGGCCAGACTGCCGCGCAGATTGGTTGCCAGTACGTATCTGAGTCAAACCATGGCGGGGTCTGATCGTCGATTTTGAAGTTGTCTTCGATCCGGGATAAGATTGGCTTAATCTCAGGAGGGACTGGATCTCCTACGGCGCTATAAGCGCGCGCGGCGAAGAGGAAGACGGAAACGAGAGCCCCCAGAATCATTTTAGTAGACGCATAGAAGTTGCACTTAAACGCTGGTAGGAGGAAAGAGTTATAATGTCTCTCGAGACTAAGCGTGAGATCCTAGAGAATGGTTGATGGAAACAAGAAGTGGTGATGGCTTTATATCCCCACGCAACGCTACGTTTTCGCACTTCCTGCAATATCTCGTCTGATTCGGTGTGGGTATTGTGAGCCTCGCGTAGCTGTGCTCAATGCCATGGCACTCTATGCGATATAGGCAGAACAATTAGAAATATAATTAATAATTTAACTTTCTTATTAAACTTTAGATAACAAAAGAGGCTTACCGAGTACGAGAGCTATACGTAAAGGCATGGACCACATGGCGTGACAATTATATAAATGGGGTCTATAGGGCGGTCTACCTCCCGCGTGAGCGGTATTATTCTGTTAGGGGTGAGATAGGTTGGCTGGTAGGTGACGGGGCTCAATAGTAGGACGCCAAACGATGTTAAGTCTGGCATATTATTATATCACAAACTTCGTGTTATCTAATAATAGGTATTAGCATCTGTAAAACATATTGTCTCACCACTCCTGTTAACTGTGTCAAAAGCTGTTGCTGTAAAAGGACCATTGACTACACACGTATTTATGAGCCCGGTCTGCCGACGTTAAAAAGGGGTCAGCTTGATCAGTCCTTTCCAAATTTATAGACCTGACTCTCTGGGCGACGTTTCGTGGAGTTAATATTACGCTCCGCGCCCAGGCTCTCTCGACTCCTCGAGTAAGACGAGACGACCGTCGTCATCATTACTAGAAGTATCCGCCGTCTACTAGAATAACCACGCGACTCCACCAAGCTATCGAGCGACTCGAGCATGCCCCATCAAGTAGTGGCGCCCTAGCGCGTAGTTAATCTCTGGGCGAACTAGGAACCAAAATAGAGTTAAAACCGCTCGGCATGGCTAGCAATGAGCAGCGAAGCAGCTACAATGCAGAATCGGGAAGCTAGTCCGGGGAGCAAGTACAGTACGTGGAGGATGCGGGACTCGGGAGAGGCGTGCCTCTGTGTGCCGTCTAGGCGAAGGAACCACTGTTCGAGGGCAGATGTCGACTTGCGGTTAGGCGACGATGTGCAGGGGTGGCTGGCATTGCCGCTCGACCCGCCCGAAACTCGAGTACGTCAGCATATGAATGCGCTGTCGGGCCGATAGTCTGGAAAGGGAAAGAAACGCCGACGGGCCATGAATCGCGGGTCTCGCAATGTCTTTCGCCATTCGAAGTATTGGGCTCACATCATTGATGAGCTTCTTGTTTCGGATAATGAGAAAGTTTCGTAAATGGGCCACAGCTATCGCAAATGAAGCCTGCCCATAGGATTGGTTGAACAATTCCATAGTGTCGGCCATTCATTAAGCTTAATCTAAGTCGTAAGCCTTTGCGGGGGACCAGACCTGCGCCATTCCTAGCAACTCGAGGGTTAGTTGTACTGACACGGCGATTTTCACCTAGGCTTTACGGATGTTGAAGCGGCATAATAGCCGTTCCTGTTCTAGAACCAACGTTGGACTCCACTGCCCTTATCAGACAACTGCGCCTTGTTGGCACATAGTCTCGGGGGAAGCGGGGAGATCTCTCAAACTATAATACGAAGCCAAGATACATCATTGCTACAACATCCGATAATCGGCTTGAGAGGATTTGGAGGTTGAAAGCCAAGAAGCCCCTGTTTAATATCGTGCTCATGGCGTTGACAGCTGACCTTGTCCTGGCGTGGGGACCTTGCCGAAGCGCAACGAAAACGCCTGACTCGCTCGGATCAAGACCTTGAACAGATAAGGAAGGCAGGAAACTCTTGGCGTTATGAAGCTGCCGTCGGCGATGATTGCGCGCACTCCGTACCACGGCCAGGCTTCTTGACAGTTGTGTTATCCGTGCCTCGGCAACGGATGCCAAGACTTAGGCCGGCTCAGTGGCCAGAAACGAACTGGTGGGGCCGCAGAAATTCACCGTCCATCAACCGCTGCGTTAGTTTGGGTTGGTAATTAATTGGTATAGTGTCACCTTTTGGCCGTGGCGGGGCACGCAGGGGGCTACTGGTAGTATGTAAGTGTGAAGCGAGACGCGCGGCCGTCCCGAACGCCTGCTGTGACCCTCGCGTAAATTATCCCCGCCACGTGCGTTCCATGACCCGCCTGCATGCCGCTGGAGGATGCGCCTCACCCGGTCCGATGTCCACTTGCGGTCCTTGATCCAATCCCCGAACTCTTCCGTCTCTGCACCACTTCCTCGCCTTCCTGCTCTTCCTGCCCTGCCCGGTCCGCCCCCTCTCGCTCCTTCTGCTCTCGCTCCCTTTTCTCCGTCTCCCCTTCCCTCTCTGTCCGGCTCACGATCTCGTCACTCCATAAAAGTAACTTTGTGGTAATAGAGCCGCAATCTAATGGGATCTAGTAGTTAATAAAGCCGCTGCGTAACACGAATATGAGCGCATAGTAAGATCAGATGGCTAGCCTAAGTCTCTTGCTGTTTTTGAATACACATGTAAGCGTAGAAAGAACCGACACAGCCAACCATGGCAACAGCAAAGAGACTCCGCTTGAAGCCATCTTGTCTCTTCCTTGCAGAAATCTGGCTCCCTTTTGCAGGCGCCGCAGACGTGTTCTCTTGACGCTATGACAAACGATCCATTAGCTTGACCGGACGTCCGGAAAACAAAAAAAGGTCAAAATTGCATGTGCTACTCACGGAGTCCTTGAGTGTTCCGACCTGCAGTCGAGACAGTATTTCACGCGCCTCATCACTGTGGCCAACGTCTTCGAACGCCTCAGTCGCATCTTGACCGGCAGTGTCGATTACTACCTCTTCGCCACCACTGTAGCGAGTCTCAGTCATCACTACACAAGTACCTCAAGTATAGGGAATATGAGAGAGGAGAGGAAGGAACTTACGGATGCTCATCTACAAACTCGGTCACATCATAGACCTTCTTATGAATCACCAAGAAGAGGTCTTGCTTGGAGTTATGCTTGAGGACATCGGTATGGGTGAACTCTTTAGACATGTTGTATCAAGCGGTTGTTGAGCAGCGGCAGATCAGGCTATGGGCTGTATGATCAGGTCAGAAATTAATAGACATGTTGGTGCTATTGAAGCAATGCGAATCGCCTATAACTCTTAAGCAGGGGGTGGCTTCGGCCAGATTCTTGCACCGTTCTGATTCGGGAAGGCTACCGACGGTAGAAAACGCCGAGAATTGACCGCAGCAGAGCCGAGTCGAAGATAACCGTATAGTCCTTGCTCTGCATTCTGTACGGAGTACTTGCCCCAATATAGAATTGCTGTTGTACCGTGGTACGTGCTCATTTTGTTCAACTGCAGCCGCGTTGCGGCAATCGCTCCTCGTTCGCCCTGACCGGTAAGTAACCCCTGAGCCACTAAACTTGTGGCAGACCACGTCGACAAGTTGAATAGCGGCCTGTGTGATCCCCCAACGACCCCGGAATCATAACACCAGGGGTCGCTGAAAACGGTGCAGCCACCATAGCCGGATTGACAGCCATCTCCGCAGTGGCAGGTGGAGCGGCTGCACCAGCCCCAACCTGGGGGCTATTTGTGGATTATCCGGGCCCTAAAAGGGGAATCTGTCCCGGTCCCCACTATCTCCCTCGATCTCGGAATACTTTGCCGTCTAAGTTCAGTGGAGTCCCACACAAGCCACGCATCATGCATGTTCCAGCAACCCATCGTGAGGTCGACGATCGACATCTTTTGTCTCTTGTTGTTTGTCCTCATCCGGACCGTGTCTATTTCTCTGCCTCAACTCCTGGACGTTTTGACCTCTTCTCTTGTAGAAACTGCCCCCCCCCCAAAAAAAACAAGCCCGATGGAGGCGGCCGTTGGACAGTACCTCGACACCTGCCATTTTCTAAATACTGTCTTTGCTGCTTGGGCTTTGCACGTGTGGTCGTGGTGAAAACGACTAGTCTTAGAAGAAAGAACAGATACGGGTAAGTGGAAACTCGACTCAGGCAGGTTCTGAGTTGTGATAGCCAGCCAACCAGCTTGCCAGCCTCACATGTCCGGCAGTTGACCGTCCTTGCGTCGACAAAACCGCCATCGGGGCGCGGATCTGTTGAAACCACGGAGTACACCAGACGAGAACTGCGATGGACGGGCGGCAGATTGTTACTCTTTGGTATAAGGCTGTCGACAGACCTTGGCCGCTTGGCTGCGGTTGTTTGAGGCGCTCCCGTTTCTCTCGCCTGTCTCTACCTTCGAACTCGACTGCGACTTTAAACGACATTGCACCTGTGTCGGTGCCTCGTACCTCATAGCAGAGGGGCTCGGGCATCCATGCAGAGCTCAGTCACCTGACCGGAGCAAAACCCGCAACTTCCCTACAGTCAGGTGGGACTCTACCATCGACCGCACCGGCCTTCATCGCGCGTTACGAGACAGCCTTGAACTTGGCACAGTAGACTGCAGGATCAAGAACCAATGCATACTGGAGGGCGAGCTGCTGGTATGGAACGATGACAGTGGGGGAATCGAGCCCTTCCACAAAATCCGTAAACACGTCAGACGATCAGGACGGCTCCTTGGAGCGGCCCAAGACTTCCCCATCGATGCGAATAAACATCTCATGATTATGTTCTGCGACCTTCTCTTACTGGATAACACGGTCTGCGCTAGAGGAAGCCATAATAAGCGGCGACAACTACTACAGTCTCTGGTTCGCGTTCTCCTAGGTCGTACCGATATCGGATCCCGCGAAGTAATTACCTTCTCCTCGGTTAATGCTACCGAACGGCTCACTAAAGTGTTTGCATAAGCCATTATATAACGGTGGGAGGGTCTAGTGCTGAAGGGCTGCAATGACCCTTACTTCACCTCCGATAGCAGCAAGTCATCTATCAAGCTCAAGAAAGACTACATCCTAGGTCTCGGTGACTCTGCCGACTTCCACATCGTCGGTAGAAGCTATAGCGCGGAAGACGAGCAAGAGATTAGAGTTAGAAAGCTCTAGTGGACGTTATCTTATATCGGATACTTAGAAAATAAAGATTAGGTCTGCTACTTTAATACTAAGCCAAGATTTCGCATCGTCGATATCATCGATAGATATGCTATCTCGAAAAACAATATAGTATATCTTAATCGACATAGATACTTTATATAAATACCCTTCGCTAAGTCTACGCTAGATTTCGATATAGTCTTAGAGCCCGACCGCGGACTACGTCTAAAGGCGTTATTTAAACATCCGTTTATAGCAGAACTCGTAGGAGCTAGCTTCGACAAACCCGCAAATGCTCGGTACTATACTCTACGGTTTCTACGAGTATTAAAGATCTATGACGATCGCTCGTTTACTACTATTACTAGCTTCGACGAACTGCAAGATATAGCTTAAAAATACTTAAGAGATACCTAATAATTGCGAAGGGGAAGAGAAAACCTAGCTAAGAAGATTGCAATATTATAGGCACTAGCTTAGGAGATTAAGGTTATCTCCTAGCGTCGATCCGGTTTCTATAGTAGATATTCGTGCTACTAGCCTAGGTAAGCGATAATAGGAAAACAGGGGAAGAGCTATTCAGGTCCTGAGCCTTGATAATATTTCCCTCGATTCGTTAAAACGAAAGATTAATTCTAAGAATGCATAGCATAGTATAGTCAAACGCGTAAAACAGGACTAGAAAATTATATAGCTATATTAAAGACTTATAATATAAAGACCTATTTACATAGGCGTTGATTTATAGACTATACGCCGCTATGCTAATATTCTAACTTACACGGAGACAGTCGCTCTAACTTATACAGCAACGGTCGCTCTAACTTATACGGGGATACCCGTCTTATCTTACGCGTTAAGTAGCGCACTAACTTATACGACGACTCGTGTTATTAACTAATAGCTAACTTCTTAGGCAGGGACTAACTCTATAACTTATACGATAATCGTTGCACTCGGCCTTTAGTATGTTCGTTCCCCCTTAATAAAATATTTACGTCTTATATTTTATCTTCTATACTTTTAAGGTTTATTACCGAAGTATAGACTATCTATAGTATATACCTAGTAGATTTCTTAGGTCTTTAGGTAAATCTCTATTAAATCCTTTTTATCTCTATCTAAGTTTAGACTATCTACCCCTCTATATTTCGATAAGATATTAATCTATTATATTATCTATCCTATAATATAACGATATACTATCTATATACGTCTAGCCCACCTATTACTTTCTTATAATAGCGCCTTAATCGTCTAGATAATTACTAGTTATTAGTTACTAATTTAGCATACTTAAAGCATATTTATATTATAACGTGGCCACGGGTACCCACCCGTGCGCGGGTTCACGTGCCGCACTACGTGACGCGAGGTATGCGCTGCCCTTTTAAGGGGCTGCGCGGCATAGAAGCTTAAGTCCCTTAAGCTTTAGTCTTGACTGCAATATAGTGGCTACCTTTGCTCCTACCTAATTGCAGACCGATCCTTGTAATTCACCTATTACATATATATTTATTATATAAAGTTAAACCTATATAACGAGGTTAGATATTATATCTATTATTATCTATAGTATAAGTTATATTAAAGGTTAATATATAGCAAGGTCTTACGAGTAGTTATGCCTATGCTATAAGTATAACTTTTATATATATTACACTAATAACTTTATATCTTTAGAATTCTTAACCTTTCTAAGAGTATCTAAGTTTATATAGATACTCTCTAAAGTAACTATACTACTTCGCCGGTAGTATAGGATACTATAATACCTCCTTACCTAGGTCTAGTCCTATATTATAGTATAGGCTAGAGAGATAGCTTAAGTTCGATTCGCATTAGTATAATACTAGAATAGGGCTACTAAGAATCGGCTCTTACTAGTATTATTACTTAAGCGACTAGCGGAGTACGGTATCGAGCCTAAGCGACTATACTAGTAGTAACTCTAGGGGCTATCTCTCTATCTAAACTAATCTTTGCCGCTAGAAAGGCGATTGCTATAGCTAAGAGCTCCTAAGATTACTACCGCTTACGTTAGTAGTAGGGCGTTCTATGAAGGTTACGATAGCTTATTTCTAATGCCTCCCCGTTCTTAGCTTAATAGCTAACTTAAAAGCTCCCTCCCTAGTATATTACCTCTACCCTTACTTAAATTAGACGTAATTAACGGAGAGCGGCAAGCGCGACTATATCTTAGTATAACTATTTAAAATAGAAGGTTAGTTTAAATTATATAGTAATAAAGTTCTTTAATAAGTATATATATTAATAATAGTCTTATTAATTAATAATTATTACTTTAATAATATTAAAATATATTCTTAGGTAAAATATAATCTAAGTTTAAAGGGATTATACTTATAATAGGAATAAAGAGTTAATAACCCCTAGTTTATTAAGGGGGAACGAATATACTAAAGGCCGAGTGCAACGATCGTCGTGTAAGTCATAGAGTTAGTCCCTGCCTAAGAAGTCAGCTATTAGTTAGTAATACGAGTCGTCGTATAAGTTAGTGCGCTACTTAACGCGTAAGATAAGACGGGTATCCCCGTATAAGTTAGAGCGACCGTTGCCGTGTAAGTTAGAGCGACCATTGCTATGTAAGTTAGAGCGACTATCTCCGTGTAAGTTAGAATATTAGCTTAGCGGCGTATAGTCTATAAATTAGCGCCTATATAAATAGGTCTTTGTATCGTGTAAGTTAAAGGTAAAGAGGCAAGGAGAGGCAAACATGGCTATCTTAAAATATAGGAGGAATTAACTAGGATTTTTTATTATTAGAATCTCGAAATCTTATAAACGTTATAACTTACGTCGATGCGTGCATAGGGGACTATCTATTTATAGGGATATAGACGTCTCTCTTATACCTATAGACTCGCTAGGCGTCCTAATATTCCTCTACTTTTTTATGTTTTCCGTTTTTCTAGTTAGGGGTCTGTACTAACACCCTAATAAACTAGGTACTAAAACTAATATATTAAACGTAGTATAAGGTATTAATAAGCCCTTTCCTTTATTATATTTACTTAAGGCCTATCCTTTCCTTATATACCTTATTCTTAGTCTATTAACCTAAAGCTAATAAAGCTTATTAATTATCTTATATTAAAGGCCTAGTATCTTAAAATTCCTCCCTTATATAAGTAAGGCTAACTAAAAGAGGGCCCTTACGTTAAGTAATATCGAGTCTATAGTTAGCTCGAGTATATATCTTAATATATACTTTAATAAGGGTTAAGTACTATCCTCCTTATTAATAAGCTTATCTAGCCTTATTAAATATAATATATTCCTTTATTATATACCTCTAAGATCTTTAAAGATAAGAAAGAAGTATATATAAGATCGAAAGCTTATTTATAAGGTAGACTTTAAGAAAGTCTCTTTAAATAAGAAGCTAGTACTTACGCGAATTAACTAGCTAATAATTATAAATAGCCCTTAATATAGAGTTTAATAAGCTACTTAGAACTATATAATTAAACTATTAGCGGGGAGGTTAAGGTTTAGTTTCTTAGCTATTTTACCTAGCCTTACTTATTATATAACCTTAGGAATCTCTTAGCTTATTAATTATGCCTTAATAAAGTTAGATTTAGCTTATATAGAGTTTATAATATAAGAGTAATAAGAGGAAAAGTATATATTACTAGCTAACGCTTAATTATATTTTACTACCTAGCTAGTTAAGAGTAGTAATATCTAAAACTAGTCCGCGTAATATAATCGCTACTTAAATAGACCTTTATCTCTAGCTATAGATCTTATATCTATGCTATAATATTATATATTCCGCGTATAGATATCTAAGTAATATACTTTTTAACTAGTACTTCGATATACCTATTATAAATATTATAAGAATTTAGTTTAACCCTAAATCGCCTTATAGTAATATCCTAAACGAGGCTCTTTTATATAAAGAGGATATTTTTAATTAACTTACCCCGCGTTATTATATTAGTCTACTAAGAACCTTAATATATACTACCTTAGTTAAACCTAAATATATATAAAAGGTAGGTTCTAATACTATAATATACTTAGTATTATACTAATAACTTAATAACCTTATAAGATAATATAGTAAATATACCTATAGGTAATTAAAATAGTATTATTTATGCTAAGTAATTAGCTAAATAAGATAGAGGGGGGGGTTATAATAGTATTAGCATTATAGGCATAGGTGCCGGTTATATAAGTATAATAATAATCTATAAAGAAGGGAGAAGAAGGGATAGAGGCCGCGCTTCTATACGCTACCCCCTTATCTACCTAGGGCTGCCTCGCGTAAGAGTGCGGGCTTACTTAGAGCCGCCGCACGCGAGAGTGCGGCGTGCCTATAACGGTTTAGGTTCCTAAGGGATAAACCGGAGGTTTATATTAGCAGAAAGGTTAGGGCGTAGCACTAGGCTAGTCTTATTATAATAGTAATAGATTGGATATCCTAGATAGTAGATCGTAACTAAGGGTATTAAAGTAATATAAGTATATCTATATTAGAATAATATAAAGTATTATAATTAAAAGCTAGCGAGGTATCTATGCTATAGTAAGGAAATTAAGGGGTCCTATATACTAGCGATAGGTCGCTACTACCCCTAGGGATCGCTATAATCCCTTAGATTACTATAATCTATAGATTACTAATAATCTATAGATCGTTAATAATCTATCTTATAGATCGCATAATCTATCCTATAGATCGCACTAATCTATTATTTATTAGCCTATTATTCCGATTATTATTCTTTATAGCCTATATTAGCGCCTATATAGCTAGCCTATCCCGTAGCCCGTTAGCCTAGGTTATAATACAATATCCCCTCTCTTAATAGTCTTATCCCTAAGACCTAGCCTTATAATACCTATAACTAATATATAAATACCCTATCTACGCCCGTATTTATAGGTATAGTAACTTATTCGTATAATTATCCTAAGATATTATACTAATACTATATTAGGTCGTATTAAAAAACTAAAATCTCGTAAATCCTTCGAATGCGATTATCTAGCTTCCCTTATCCTAGCCGAAGGTAATGTTATAGATATGCCTTATACTTTTTATTTTAAGCGGAAGTTAACTTATAATATAGTAGGGGGCTTGTCCCGCTACTATAAGTATATAAGATAGGGCCGTTCGAATTATAATAGTATTTTAGTAGTATTATCTTATTTATCTCGCTTTCTTATATACTTCTTTCCTTTATTTATTAATTTTCTTAATAACGCGCTTAATAGATTAATAAAGAAAATTAGATACTAAGGAGGAGGAGGCTAGGGAGCTACTAGAAAAGCTCTAACTATAATTATCTAAGGTATTAAACTATCTTACTTATATTCGCTATATTAAGAAGAAGGTAAAAGAGAAAAGTACTAAGTTATTTTAGCGGGGTATAGCTAAGCTAGATAAGGAGGATAGGGCTTATTCCTATACTAGAGTCTTATAAATATTAGGTAGTAAATAACCTTTAGTTATTAAGCGTTCTTAATAAGTTCGACTAGTTATCCCTTAGTCTAAGTAAGGACCTTATAGATATAGGTCTTCTAGTATCTATCTATAAGTCTAGTAGAACTACCTTAGTAATAGCTAGTAATTCTTAAGATATTTAGCGGGTTCCTAGGTATTTTCTTTATATCTATATCCTTTTTACTTAACTAGCTATTATTATTCTTTATTATACTTCCTAGTATCTAGTATTTATTTAACTTTATATTTATTATTATCTATAACTTTAATATAGTCCTATATTTCTATATCTTATAGTATTATCTTAAGTAATAAAATATAAAAGATAAGGTATATCTTTATTATCTTAGGTAATAAAAGTTTATAATTAATTATTAAAATAACTTTCTTAATTAAAAATAATCTAAGTTTTTTAAAATCTAATTTATTACTTAATTACTTTATTTTAATATTTTATTATAGTAAGTAAACTATATCTCCCTCTTAAAAGATTACTCCCTTTAATCTTTTTATATTAATATATATTAATATCCTTTATCTAATATATTCGAGTTCTTTCTTTATGTGAGAAGCGTGGCTAGGAGGTATAGGCTGGCAGGGGTTAAAGGTACCAGGTACTAGTGTGTTATTCGCGTTTCACCGACTAGTGTTACGACCCAGGCTAACGGGCCACGGGATGGGCCGGCTATGCAGGCGCTAGTGCGGGCTACACGGAATAATAGTCGGAACGATTAACTAATAAACGGTAGATCGGTGCGATCTATGAGATAGATTATTAACGATCTATAGATTATTAGTGATCTATGGATTATAGCGATCTAAGGGATCGTAGTAATCCCTAGGAGCGGCAGCGATCTATCGCTAGTATATAGGACCCCCTAATTTCCTTACTATAGTATAGATACCTCGCTAGCTTTTAATAATACTCTTTAGTTACGATCTACTATCTAGGATATTCGATCTATTACTATCGTAATAAGACTAGCCTAGTACTACGCCCTAACCTTACTTACTAATATAAACCTACTAGTTTATCCCTTAGGAACCTAAACCGTTATACTTAGTCGCTTTATTTTAATATTTCGTTAAAGTAAGTAAACTATATCTCCCTCCTAAAAGATTAGTCCCTTTAATCTTTTCTTATTAATATATATTAATATCCTTTATCTAATATATTCGAGTTCTTTCTTTATTTCTTTATAAAGTTTTTTTAATTTATTTACTTAAAGTATAGCTTATTCTACTTATAGTCCTTATTATATAACTTAATATACTTTAGGGTTATACCTAAAGTTAGCGTATAATAGTAAAACCTTCGTAGCTTCTATAATTAAGCTATTATAAGCTAATTATATTATTAATAACTATTTAACTTAGTTATCCTATCTATAATTAATATAATAACGAAGGTATTATTTAAGTATTTAGTTTAATTATTTAGTTTACCTATCTATTTAAGGGTAGTAAGCTATGCTAAGCTTATATTTTATACTAAGCTAAGCTATTAATGCTTACTA
Source organism: Tolypocladium sp. Sup5 PDA-1 (assembly GCA_000750105.3). Taxonomy (NCBI): domain Eukaryota; kingdom Fungi; phylum Ascomycota; class Sordariomycetes; order Hypocreales; family Ophiocordycipitaceae; genus Tolypocladium; species Tolypocladium sp. Sup5 PDA-1. The sequence continues at coordinate 109,081 of JPHH03000069.1, forward strand.
GAAGTTTATAGTAAATATAGTTCCTTTATTAAAGATAATCTTATTTAGTAATCTATAATTATATATAATTATCCTTAAGAATATATATATAAGATCTTTTATATTACTTACTTCCTTATATAGGATAAAGTACTTATACTTAATAAGTTAATCTATAACTACGAAGATATTATTATATTTTACCTTTATTATAGGTTCCTTTAATAATAGTAGCTTTATAATATAATTAAAAGCGATCGAGTCCTATAGTTTAACTAAAACTAATAGCGGTTTTAATTCTCTATAAGGTTTATATTATAAGGCTTTACTTTATATATAAAGGGCGTATTTACTAATTACCTCTTTAATAGTTTCCTTTATCCTAGAAAAATTAAATTTTTATTATATTTATTCTATTGTTTTCCTAATTCCTTAATATCTATATATTAGGTATTAATAAAACTCCCTAATAGTTTCTTCTTATAATAGTAATAGTAGCTATATTTTATCGTTATATATAGGTATATTAGAATATTCTATATTATATCTATTTAATACTTCCTAGATATATATAACGTATTCTTCTATCTATTCCTTAATTTTCTAGAATATTATAATATTATCTTATACCTTAAATACTATATTTAACTATCTTTATTAATAATTATTACTTTTATTAAGTTCTAGGAGTTATCCTAATCTATAGGAGACTCCTATATTATAGTTGCTTTTTCTATTAAGAGCGTTTACTTATCTATTCTTAGATCCTTTTCGATTAGTAATCTTATAGTCGAATTCTAAAAGGTATTTAGCCTATTAAATTTATTATCTATTAAGCTACTAAGTTATAGCGAAATAAGCGATATTCTTATAATCTATATATACCTTAACCTTATATCTACTCTTAAGGAGGTAATATCGAAATTCCTTAAATACGTTAATAATCGCGAGGAATTCTTTATTATAGATAAAGTAGTTAAGTTCTATATTATATAGCTTCTTCGAGTAAAAGGCTACTAGTTTAAGTTTCTTATTTTTATCGCGTTATCCGATTTATACCCTAAGTATAAAGTTAGAGGTATCTATTTTATATTTAACTTATTTTTCTAGATCGAAAATTACTAAAACTAGCTCTAAAGTAATTAAGTCCTTAATTTATTAAAAAGCTACTTAAGCTTCTTTACTTTATTTAAAGGTTATATCCTTCTTAATAAGTTTATATAGTAGAGTTATAGTTTTCCTATAATCCCTAATAAATTATTAATAATAGTTAGCGAATCTAAGGAAACTTTAAATATTATTATAACCTAGGCTAACGGGCTATGGGATAGGCCGGCTATGCAGGCGCCATGCGGGCTGCACGGAATAATAGTCGGAACGATAGACTAATAGGGACTATAGTATGCGGTATTCACTAGGTGGTTAGTGAATACTAAGCGAATAGCATACGGGAGTTTACTCGGTAGTCGGTGAACCACGAGTAAATACTCTAGTATAGGACCCCCTAATTTCCTTACTATAGTATAGATACCTCGCTAGCTTTTAATAATACTCTTTAGTTACGATCTATTATCCGGGATATTCGATCTATTACTATCGTAATAAGACTAGCCTAGTGCTATGCCCTAACCTTACCTACTAATATAAACCTGCTAGTTTATCCCTTAGGAACCTAAACTATTATAAATATCCTTAATATTTATTAAGTTTAGCTAATCCTTAACTAATATAATTTTTTCTTTTTATATATATATTTCTCCTAGTATAATTATATATCCTAGGAAATCTACTTCCTATATATAAAACTTACTTTTCTCTAGTTTAACTAGTAACTTTATATTCTAGAGTACTTATAATACCTTATAGATATACTCCTCGTACTCTTTAAGATTTCTCGAGAAGATTAAGATATTATTAAGGTATATTACTATAAATATATTAAGATATTCGCGTAAGATATTATTAATTATTTATTAAAAGGTTACTAGCGTATTAGTAAGCCCGAAAGGTATTACTAAGTATTTAAATAATCTAAACTTTATTCTAAAAGTAATTATTTATTTATATCCTTCCTTTATCTTAATAAGGTTATAAGCTCCCTTAAGGTTAAGAGCTATAAACTACTTTATATTATATAATTAGTCCCTTAGTTCCGAGATAAGTAATAGAGGTATATAGTCCTTAACTATAATTTCGTTAATCTATCGAAAGTTAATAATTAAATAAAGCTTTTTATTTTTCTTTAGGACGAATATAACTAGATATCTTACTTTAGATATTAATAGCTTAATATATCCTTTCTTTAGATTTTCGTCGATATAGTTATATAGCGTTTTTAATTACTTTTCGTTAAGGTTATAGATTTTATAGAATAAGGGTATAGTTCTTTCTTTAAGGTAAATCCTATAATCCTATTAATTATATTCTAGTAATCTAGTTTCGAGTTCTTCCGCGAATAGTTATTCGTATTTATAATACTCTTATAGAACGTTCCTTATTCTATCCTCTAATAGGCTTATTATTATTATAGCTTCGATACTTTTATTAATTTATTTAAGGTCTCTCCTTAGAGTAGCAATAACTCTTTAGATTTTTTAGTTCTTTCCTTTATTTTATTTATATTATATACTAGGTTATAGAGCTATATTAGTTATTACTTAGGTCTTTATCGCCTATAATATCTTATTTAAGAGGGGTGGTTTATATATCCTTGCTTTAGTAATTAAGTTATTATAAAAGTTTACTTTTTTTCTAGTCTTTTAATTCTAGGGGGCTGCGTTCTCGTTCTAATATAGTTAGCCTATCCTCTAGTTAATTATTAAGTTACTTCTCTATAGCTATAGGTATCCTAGTACTAGGTTATGCCTTAATATATCTATAATATCGAAGTTAACTTATTCTCGTTATCCTTAAATTAAGATATCGAGGTAATTTATTAAGGGAGAACGAATATACTAAAGGCCGAGTATAATAATCATTATATAAGTTATAGAGTTAGTCCTTGCCTAAGAAGTTAGCTATTAGTTAGTAATATAAGTCGTCGTATAAGTTAGTGCGCTACTTAACGCGTAAGGTAAGACGGGTATCCCTATATAAGTTAGAGCGACCGTTATTATATAAGTTAGAGTAACCGTCCTCGTATAAGTTAGAGTAACTATCTCTATATAAGTTAGAATATTAGTATAGTAGCGCGTAGTCTATAAATTAATACCTATATATATAAGTCTTTATATTATATAAGTTAAAGGTAAAGAGGTAAGGAGAGGTAACTATAGCTATCTTAAAAATATAGGAGGAATTAACTAGGATTTTTTATTATTAGAATCTTAAAAGCTTATAAATATTATAACTTACGTTAATATATATATAAGGGACTATCTATTTATAAGGATATAGATATCTCTCTTATACTTATAGACTCGCTAGGCGTCCTAATATTCCTTTACTTTTTTATATTTTCTATTTTTTCTAGTTAAGGGTCTATACTAATACCTTAATAAAGTAATTAATCTCTATATCGATAATTCTATTATTATACTTAAAGGATTCTCCTTTAATATTTTAGAGTATATATAGCTCTTCCTTTTATATCTATAAGAGTTAATAATAATTTATAACTCTTAGTAAAATATAATTACCTATCGCGCTACTATCTAATAGTACTTATATACGATATCTTATAATCTAGATATCTAATATTATTTTATTACTATAACTTATCTCTATTATATATAAGGTCCTTAGATCTCTTTATTATATACTAGTCTATAGCCCTTTTATAGATAGTATACCTTATTTTTTAAATCCTAGTTTAATTTTTCTTCGTTAATAAGCTTCTTTAGTTTATTATACTAATACTTATATCCTAGCTTTCCTTTTATATTTTAAAAGCTAAAGTTATTTTAGTATATTTCCTTAAGTATATATTAAATCTCCTTAAAGTCCTCTTTATACTTCTTATAATTAGCGTTTTCGTAATTAACTATATATTTCTAATAGTATTTAAGTTATAATACTAATTTTTTATAATATATATTAAGAAGTCTCTTATTTTTTTAATATTTTAGCGCTATTTAAATAAGTCTAATATATCCTTCTTACTACTATTTATTAATTATTTATCGATATATTTTATAGGGTTTTAGTATTCCCTATATATTAATATACTATTCTTATGCTTTTTCTCTTATATACTCTAGGTATCCTAGTAAGGGGTAGTCCTTATAGCTTTCTCTATCGTATATTAGTATATAGATAGGTTATTAAGTAATAGGATATCCTTACTATATATATCGATACTACTTATTATAACCTAGGCTAATAGGCTATAGGATAGGCTAGCTATATAGGCGCTAAAGCAAGCTATATAAAATAATAATTAAAACGATTAACTAATAAATAATAGATTAGTGCGATCTATAGGATAGATCGTGCGATCTATAAGATAAATTATTAATAATTTATAGATTATTAATAATTTATAGATTATAATAATCTAAGGGATTATAGTAATCCCTAAGAGCGGCAGCGATCTATCGCTAGTATATAGGACCCCCTAATTTCCTTACTATAGTATAGATACCTCGCTAGCTTTTAATAATACTCTTTAGTTACGATCTATTATCTAGGATATTCGATCTATTACTATCGTAATAAGACTAGCCTAGTGCTACGCCCTAACCTTACCTGCTAACATAAACCTGCTAGTTTATCCCTTAGGAACCTAAACCGTTATATAATCCTATTTTAAGTTCTTCCTTAAATAGTTATTTATACCTATAGTATTTTATTAAAATATTCTTTATTTTATCTTCCGTTAAGCTATCGTTTATCGATTCGATATTATTATTAATTTATTCGAGGTCTCTTCTAAGAGTAGTAATAACTCTTCGGATCTTTTAGTTCTTTCCTTTATTTTATTTATATTATATACTAGGTTATAGAGCTATATTAGTTATTACTTAGGTCTTTATTACCTATAATATCTTATTTAAGAGGGGTAGTTTATATATCCTTACTTTAGTAATTAAGTTATTATAAAATTTTACTTCTTTTCTAATCTTTTAATCCTAGGGGGCTATATTCTTATTCTAATATAGTTAGCCTATCCTTTAGTTAATTATTAAGTTACTTATCTATAGCTATAGATATCCTAGTACTAGGTTATGCCTTAATATATCTATAATATCGAAGTTAGCTTATTCTCGTTATCCTTAAATTAAGATATTAAGGTAATTAATCTCTATATCGATAATTCTATTATTATACTTAAAGGATTCTCCTTTAATATTTTAGAGTATATATAGCTCTTCCTTTTACGTTTATAAGAGTTAGTAATAATTTATAACTCTTAGTAAAATATAATTACCTATCGCGCTACTATCTAATAATACTTATATATAATATCCTATAATCTAGATATCTAATACCATTTTATTACTATAACTTATCTCCGTTATATATAGGGTCCTTAGATCTCTTTATTATATACTAGTCTATAGCCCTTTTATAGATAGCGTGCCTTATTTTTTAAATCCTAGTTTAATTTTTCTTCGTTAATAAGCTTCTTTAATTTATTATACTAGTGCTTATATCTTAGTTTCCCTCTTATATTCTAGAAGTTAAAGTTATTTTAGTATATTTCTTTAAGTATATATTAGATCTTCTTAAAGTCTTTTTTATACTTCTTATAATTAATATTTTTATAATTAATTATATATTTTTAATAGTATTTAAGTTATAATATTAATTTTTTATAATATATATTAAGAAGTTTCTTATTTTTCTAATATTTTAGCGCTATTTAAATAGGTCTAATATATCCTTCTTATTATTATTTATTAATTATTTATCGATATATTTTATAAGGTTTTAGTATTCCCTATATATTAATATATTATTCTTATACTTTTTCTCTTATATACTCTAGGTATCCTAGTAAGGGGTAATCCTTATAACTTTCTCTATTATATATTAGCGTATAGATAGTTTATTAAGTAATAGGGTATCCTTATTATATATATTAGTACTACTCCTATACTTTCCTAAAGGTATATATATAATAAGTAAGTAATATATATATCCTTATTAATTAATTAATCGCTTTAGTATTTAAGGGGTATATTTTTATTTAGTTCTAGGATAATTACCTTATATAATATATATCGCGTAGTTGCCCTCTATTTATATAGGTTATTTAGTATATATAAGTTAGTAATAGTATATCCCTTTTACTTAATAAGGAATATATTATATTATACCTTAGTTTAGAAATATATTTAATAATCTAGGTAGATATATAAAGCCTATAAAATTTATATATATAGTTTATACCTAGGTATAACCCTAGGGTTATCTCTATATTTTATTTATAGGTATATATCTCTTATAATTATATTTATTATATTAGTTATAATAATAGTAATAGTATAGTCTTTGCCTTTAAGCATAGGTTTATATTAGATAAGAGTAGATTATTATATCTCTATAAGAGGTTCTAGCTCTATTTATATACTAATATTAGTTATAGCGCTTATTTCTATATTATTATTTAATATTTCCTTTCCTTTAAGTAAGGCTTTAAGGGTTATATTTTCTTAATAAAGTATTAGTACTTTTAATTATCTATCCTCGGTTACGCTAGGTATATAGTTTTTATCTTTAGAGCTAGTATTATTAATACTCTATTTATTATTAGACTTAGAGTATTACTTTATATTATTAAATATCTCTAGCCTTTCTTCTTCTTTTATTAACTATAATTATTATTTTACTTTAGTAATTATTCTATATTACTTTTCTTTTTAATAGCGATATTATTATTCGATCTAGTATAATTAGCGTATATCTTCTTAGAATTTCTTTTTATTTTATCGTATTTATTTATTAAATACTCCTCCTAGATATAAGAATTCTATATTTTCTTCTCGTTATTATTTAAGCCTTTATCTATTAGTTATACCTCGTAACCTAGAGACTCCTCGTCTTCCTATTATAGTAATAGTTTTACTTTCTTTTAATTCTCTAGGGAATTATCTACTACCTTATTTATCTAAGAGGTATATATTATAATTATTATTATAGCACGCGGTCTAGTTTAGGTTATTATAGTTAACTAATTCTTAATTAATAGTATTAAGGTATCTCTTACCTTTTAGTATTAGCTTTTATTTAATCTTCTTAAGTTATTTATATTCGCGGGCGAAGTATCTAAACTTCCTATAGTTATAGTATTTCTTACCTTCCTTTAGCTTAGTTTTCTATATTATATCTAAGTCTATTTATCCTAGACTAGAGTTATTATAGTATATAATAGGTTCTTTATACTTTCGTTAAGAGTTACTAAAGTAGTAGGTAGGGTTTCTATTCTACCCTTTTCCTATATACCTCCTCTCTTCGCGTCTCTTATACTATCTATCGTTAATACGTATAGCTATAGCGATATATTTAGCTAAGGTATTAGGTCGCTCTTCCTTATAGAGTTTATCCTTAACGTCCTCCTTTAATCCTAAATAAAAGGCTCTTATTAAGTAAGTTTACTCTTATAAGATCTTTAAAATAATTTATTAGAAGGTTACCGCGTAATCTAACGCGGATCCTTTCTATTAGAGATTATTAAGTTTATTCTTAGCGTCCCTTTCTTTATCTATATTCTTAAATACTTATTATAAGGCTTCCTCGAACTCGTAATAGTTATTAAGGATCTTATTAGTTTCTAGTTTATATACCCCTATTATTATATTCGTAATAAAGTTATATAGGGTTAGCTTAAACTATATAGCTACTAAGCTAGAAAGGTTTCTAGCTATAAAGTATACTTTTACTATTTTATAGCAAAACTAGGTTAGGAAGTATATAAAGTATACTCGTATTTAAGTAATAAATAGCTAGAGTATTCCTATAATACTATTAAAGGGTTAAGGTATCTTAGGCTTAAGGACCTCTCCGGGGTCTTTTCCCTTAATAATAGTATTAGCGAGGGAATAGAGCTCGTTAACCTAGGTTTAGTATATCTTAGTCTATTCCTCCTAGAGGGCGACTAAGTTATTAATTTATCGCTAAAGATAGTAGACTTTATCCTAGAGTTCTTTATTTATATCCGGGGTATCGTTATCTAACTTATTATCTAAGATTTCTATTTTATTAATAGGTTTTATAAGGGGTACTAGTACCTTCCCCTAGGGGTTAGTGCTTAATCTAGGTTTAGTTAGTAATACTATTTCGATAGTATTAAGTATTACTTAGGGTAATACTATAACCTTCTAAATAAGAGCTTTTAATATATAATAGTTTAGGTTCTTAAGGGATAAACTAATAGGTTTATATTAATAAGTAAGGTTAGGGTATAGTACTAGGCTAGTCTTATTATAATAGTAATAGATCGAATATCCTAAATAGTAGATTATAATTAAAAAGTATTATTAAAAGCTAGCGAGGTATCTATACTATAGTAAGGAAATTAGGGGGGTTTATATACTAGGTATTATTCCTAGATTATTAAGAGCCCCTAATAATCTATTACCTAGATTATTTAGATCGTTAACTAATTATAGTAATCTAGCTTACCTAGATTACCTACCGATCCTAATAATCTAATATTGCTTTACTATTATTAGCTTATCGTTCTAACTATTATTCTATATAGCCCATAGTAGCATCTACATAGCCGGCCTATCCCGTAGCCCGTTAGCCTAGGTCGTAATAAGTTCTTTATTTATATCTAGGGTATTATTATCTAACTCCTCGTCCGAAATCTCTATTTCGTTAATAGGTTTCGCAAGGGGTACCGGTGCCTTCCCCTAGGGGTTAGTGCTTAATCTAGGTTTAGTTAGTAATGCTATTTTAATAGCGTTAAGATATTACTTAGGGTAACGCAGTAACCTTCTAAATAAGAGCTTTTAATATATAATAGTTTAGGTTCCTAAGGGATAAACTAGAGGTTTATATTAGTAGAAAGGTTAGGGCATAGTACTAGGCTAGTCTTATTACGATAGTAATAGATCGGATATCCCGAATAGCAGATCGTAACTAAGGGTATTAAAGTAATATAAGTATATCTATATTAGAATAATATAAAATATTATAATTAAAAGCTAGCGAGGTATCTATGCTATAGTAAGGAAATTAGGGGGTCCTATATACTAGCGATAGGTCGCTGCTGCCCCTAGGGATCGCTACGATCCCTTAGATCGCCATGATCCATGGATTACTAATAATCCATAGATCGTTAATGATCTATCTCATGGATCGCACGATCTATCCCGTGGATCGCACCGATCCACCGTTCATTGGCCTATCGTTCCGACCATTATTCCGTGCAGCCCGCATTAGCGCCTGCATAGCCGGCCCATCCCGTGGCCCGTCAGCCTGGGTCGTAATAGTGCCCCGTGCGCGCGCGCCCCACACTTGCGCACCAGGTCCGGCTACACCGGATCTCTGGTTCTGGGGCCCGGCCCCTTATAGGGGTGGGAAATAAGGCACCCTACTTATATTATAGTCGGTCGCCTAACTCAGGCGCTACTTAGGTACTGCTCAGGTGCTGCTCAGGTTAAAGCGGCGATGGCTTAGGAACATGACTAAGGAAGGAAATTCTGGATATCGAGATTCGTGTTGTATATTGGGCTGTTATGTATGCGTGGTAGATTGCACTCTATCTCTAACTTGATATAGACCGCGTGATCCGTTAGTTCGCCCTCGCCGTTGCCTAGTTATTTCCTTGTCTGTGCGGCTCGTCTTTGAGTCGTGTTGTGTTTTAAGATATTGGAATATAGGTACCTTGCGTATGAGGTATTAAACCTGGAACCTATCTTGAAAGCTGCGCTACAGGTGCTTCCCTCTTCTCGTACCAGATCTAAGCTCCACCTTGTACAAGAGAGCATGGCAAGTTTACTTACAACATCCAGGCCTATATGTCCTAACAGTCCGCAATCTATATCCACGTAAGTCGCCAGCAGCTTTTCAGAAACACATCGTCTACTCTTTATTTCCAACGTTGTCCGGTATCGCCACCATGAAATATATTCTTCTTTGCGCTCTCCTTGGCCTGGTTCACGCTGCCACTACCGGATCTAGCCAGGCCATCAATGACCTTGGAGTGCGTGGAGCCTTCGAGTCCCCCATTGAATGGGACGTTCGGGCGTTCCCAGATGGGCCAGTTCTTACACTCGTTGGAACCGCGCAGAAGGTGCATGCGCAGCTTCTAGCCATCAACCCAAACCATACCTCGGACTTCCATCTTGACGATGTAGAACGTCGAGCACCCAAGATTCTTCCCGGACATATCGACTTTTCTCATGAGAAAGTAATTTGCGACCGGGCTAGATGGGGAACCCTTGACGCCAACGCGTTTGTCAGCGGCGTGAACCATCTTAATCTCCTACCAGAAGGCCGACCTCGGAACAAAGCCGGACCGGGCGCGTGCGGGCAGGTTAGCTGCTCGTGGGATACGGCTATCTGGTGGTGTAATGATGTAAGTCAGCAAGATAATGTACTAGAACGTGATAAAGTCATTAACACCAGTCCTATAGTCGAAGGAGCCCAGGACCCTAGACAATTGGCATTGGATTGCAGATGGCGCAAACGGGGTTGCTAGGTGGTGCGGTGACAATGACGATAGATTCGGTGGACAGGCCTTCCACTGGACAGGTTGGAACGTCATTGTCTGCAAGGGGAACTGCTAGATCAGCAATGAGATTGGCAGTCGTTGACATATTCTGTTCCTGACGATGAAATGGACGACTTCCTTTATACTTACCTATGCACTTGCACGACGGAATGGATACGGGTTTTTCTCCAAGGCCTTGGCTAAGGGGGATGTCTGAGGCAGATCGGTAGCAATAAGGGTCAATTCTCGAATAACAAAACTCCGTTCCCAGTTCTGGCTGCGTTGCCGTACATACTACTGACATTGAACGCCGAAATGACCTCCCGGACAATATAGTACATCCCACGATACATTTCGCGGTCCCGATTCGAACTTGTAGCCTACCTGCCGCTGAGTTGCCATATTTTTACACCGTCCTTGCACTGCAATGCATACCGCTGTTTATGCGTCCACGCGCCCAAGTAATGTTTCTGCAGTCTTTATGCTACGCGGTATGATCCCTGTTATTACAATGGCATACATCTGTTGGATAGACTAGTTGACTTAGGCAACAGCTGTTGGTTGAGGAAGCAGTGGAAATGCCTCAAGACTAAGGGGGGGAAGAGACGGCTCCTGCTCGGGTAGACAACAGAGGCCACAATAGATAAAAAGTGAGGAAATCCCTCACTAGGGGTCAGACAGACAGAGAAGAGTTTTTCATCAATCTATTGGAATTCAACATAAAAAGGAACCGCATAACTAGAAGACTTCCAGCTTGTTGTCCACGTAATAGCACAGCAGCATCGTCACAGATGCCACCCGTGAAAAACCCTTCCAATAGCGTCGCCAGCATCCTGAACCGCATTCGAAGCACCCTGCCCCAGCTTCTCTATCTGATTCCCCAACCTATCCAGCACCTGTCCGCTCACCTCAACACCATCACTGTACGTCCTGCTTATGAACTTTCCCGCATCGCTTCGTTCCACACTTTTCACCATGTCCTTCGCAACGCCGTTCCCGGAGAGCGTCGACTTTGCCCATTTCCTGTACTTCTTTGGTACACCTCCCTCAATGTCCCATTGCTCTATTACGCCATCAACGGCACGGACAGTAAATAACACACAGTCTACTGGAGCGGCGGCCCCAATGGCTGTGGAACGGGAAAATGCAAGCTGACTTATGAAGCGCTCGCTTTCCTTGGTGATGATACTCAAATTACCCTCCACATTTCGAGTGGCTTGCTTAGTAGGGCGAAAAGGGAACTGTCAGTATTGTAGCATAGACTTGGGCATTGTGAAGTTTCTTTTTACTCTTCCAATCAAATCATGAGGGATATAACATACCGTTGCCAGTTTTCCTGCTTCGGCAGTGAAGTCCGAGTTTGAATCAACCCATTGGGAAAAGGATTTCAGTCCCTTGTCAGCGTCATATATCCATTGGCGTAAAGGACCGGTTGGATCTCGAATAGTACCGACAAGTAATCTTTGCGGGTCAATTATACCAGAAATCGAGGACGAACCCCAATGTGTGAAAGAGACAAGAACACCGGAGACCTTGATCCACTGCTTCAGTTGTCCATCCAGCTCACGCAACTGTCTGACGGCGAAATCCTCCAGGTCAGCTATTGCGCCATCGACCGCCGTGTTGGTGTACTTTGTGAAACTGGTCAATACGCCACTCTGCCACATCCACACTTTCTTCGATGCGTCCAGCGCGTTTCGCAGCTGAAACTCAACAAGATCGACCGGTGCAAGCGTCAGATCTGGTAGAGCTTTTGCCCACTTCATATAATGGGAGAAGCTGCCCAGAGCTTCCCACACGGTTTGCTCAACTTCTCCAGTCAAGCGGTGCACGAGCTTGCTCGTCTGCCCTCCCACCCTCTGGATAGTTCGCGTAAACCCACCAATTTGGTGGATGATTTCCTGGACGGTTGCACCGGCGAGATCGACGAATACGCGCTCGAACTTCCCAAGTGTTTTGAAGGACTGGATGGTTTCATCAATAAGGACCTGTACGCATTGTTCGAAGGCTTCATGCAATAGCTTCAAGTCCAGCTTCACATCGGGAGCGGGTTTCGGTTGCCCCATTTTGTCAAGCCCAACCAAAAGCAGATAGTCGAGTCGAGAAGCTGCAGGTCCATGGACGTCTGGATGGTCATTGACACTGTCCTTCAACCATTCTCCGTAATGCTTTGTGTACGCGTAGGCCTTCCAGTGATTGAGATGGCTCGTCTTGAATGTATCCATCTGTGCATCAACGCTGGATTTCTCGCCGACGAGCCATGCCCACACTCCATTGGGATTTCCGCGGTTTGCTATCGTCCCCCAGATGGTTGCGATGCTTGGCATGAGCATAGAGACGAGAGGCGGCCGACATTCGAGCTCAATTGCGAAACTCCACACAATATAGCCGATATCGGAATCCTTGGCGACCAAGGCCAAAGGAACAAAACTCAGGAAGACGACAGACTCTATAAGTACCTCCGGATCCCACCAGGGGAGAGATTGTTTGAGCAGATCAAGAAGGACAGAACCCAAAGGGAAGCTTTTCAGTACTTCAGGGAAAAGGCCAGTAATCTTGTCTATAGCTCCAGCAATAAGCGTGTCGAGCCCAAGACTGAGCGCATGAGGATCTCTGAACATGGCGGTGTTTTCAGAGAAGGCAAGTTTGCAGGCTGATTCGAACGCATCCAGTATCGCAGTTCTGGCAGGGTAGACTATAGGATTGACGCTGAAGTGGCCTTTGATGGCGCTTCGTCGCCATCCGCGGATAAGTTCTATGTCATAGCCTTTGCTGTACGTGAATAAGTCGAGTATGTGATCCAAGCCATCTCGGAAGCTTTTTGCTATTATCAACATTGCATTGTCGATCGCAACGGTCGCATCGAGTAAAGGCGTTATGATGGTATGTGGGACTGACAGAGACTTTGCGCAGTTTTTAAACGCATAGAGCTCGTGAGGCAGAAGAATGAACGCTTCCACGCCAAGATGGTGAACCTCATGCAGAAGCTCCTTCTCGCCAAATGTGGAACTGGGACTCGCAAACTCGTCCTTGGTCCAGTTTGTATGGATTGTCCACTTGTGCTCACTGAGGTATTTAATCCATCGGTTGAGAAGACTTTGGCTTTGCTTTCGAATGCCGTCCGTGCTGTTGGGGCAGTTGTAGGAGTAGTAGCATGCTGCGACGATCTGTCCAAATGAATCTTTCGACAAAGGCCTTGGTCTCATCCTGCCTGACTTGTCCCATTCCTTCCACGCAGGATGACGGATGGGATGCTCGTCTCCCCCAGGAGTTTCTTCTTCGAAACGGAAATCGGTATTTGCCCAGCTCTTATGTTCGAGGACGTGGAGAAATTTACTCATCGCCTCGTTTGCATTCTGGGACTCCCATGTGCCGGGCTTATAATTCCCAGTTGCTAAAGCAACAACAGCCGTAGCAGTAAATAAAGTGGCTTCTCCTAGGGTACCCGGTTTACCAGATGGGACTTTGCTAGTTGGGACCTGCGCAATGTTCTCTGGGGAAATCTCATCGATCTCGACAAGGTACCCCCTGTCGAGGAATCCAAGCATGTCCTTCTCAGAGCTTGGCTCAGAATTTGGACGCGTCATTTGCAGCCGTACCTGTTGTCTATACGCATCCTCCGCTGCATCTCGAGTCGAATCAGACCCGGCGGACGATTTCGGGGGACGAGGCAGAAATTCAATAGAAGAATCGACTGTTTGACCCTCCTCCGCAGGCAAATCGACATCGGGGAAACTTCCAACTTGGTTTTCCGATGTAGGGTCGATGATTCGCGGACTTGGAACATTGCTCTCGAGATCTGATGGGGGGTTTGGGAGGGGAGAAACCAGTTGGGCAAAGATGGGAGGACCTCCTAGTCCAGGTGGCTTTCTGATACTGCTGATGCCACGTCGATCGGCGAACATTTTGTTGTCAAAAGCTGAGGATATGTCGAATTGTGGTTGAACCTTTGTCAATGTATTAATTACTGTATCCTTTGACCTTCATTTCGGACATAATGGGTACACCTTGAAGAAATCAACTTTGGAAATTGAATGAGCCCTTTAATCTTTGCACTCTGGCACAATACTGTCATCTTGTACGATGGGTCGATGAACAGTGTCACAGACCCCGAAGGGCTGAAGTTAAACTGAGTACTATTAAACATCGTGGCGTTATATATACACCAGAAAGCATCGCAATGGCTGGCTGAGCCAAAGCGCTAATATCAAGCACAGTTTCTAATTATTGGTTAATTAATTAAACGCTTGTCGGAAAGCTGAAATTTGGTTTGAAGACGTCTTAGGTAGCGCCGCTCAAACGGCGCCATAGATTAAGCTTGCAATCTAAAGCACCAAGGTTAGACAGCAGACTGGGAAATGATAGCATGGCTGAGTAAGTGACCTCATACTGAAGTGTTGCTGTATCACGGCAGTAGAACCATAACTTGTTCAGCCCTCGCTCCCATTCGAGGCGGCCAGTGTAGCAAAAAGTTACTTTGGCATTCGACGAGATCTCAGTCCAGCAACGATGCACGTAAAGGCAGGCCCGCAGATGCCGTCATCGAGGAATCGACGGATTGCTTTTTGCAGGATGGTCAATGGCATGTATTTACCCGCGCTGGCAAATGGGCGTGAGTTCAGCGCAGTGCTAAAGAGGAAGAATCCGGAGATGCTCGCGGCGACGCTAGTCACACGTATGCTCTAGTACCTCCAGCACGCGTGGGCTAGTTAATAGTCATGTACGTGATCTATATACGGCCGTTTATAGACCGCTGGGAGGTGCAAGAGATTCTGCAGCCCTTCATAGACCCTGTCGCCTCCAAGGGCTTCACCGTCAGGCCCAACTTTACAGAGTTTTCCAGCTCTTACGATCACTACAACCACTATTGGGGCCCTCTGCCCGCGGGAAACATCCCGGTCGGCACGCAACTCTTCGGCGGCCGGCTGATTCCTCAGTCAGCACTTCCCAAGCTTTCCCCAACGGCGCGCAAGCTGTCCGAGACGGGCGTAGCCTTCATTGGAGTCGGTCTCGACGTGTCCCACTACGGCTAGAACAATGCCACCGCCGTCCTGCCCCAGTGGCGCGACTCCATCGTGCAGTCCTCCCTCGCCCTCCAGTGGAGCTTCGAGAAGCCATTCGAGGACATGGTTATCGAGCAAAACAGGATCACCAAGGAGATCCAGCCCGTTATTGAGGCCGCCACCCCTGGCGCCGGCGCCTACATGAACGAGGCCAACTTCCAGCAGCCCGACTTCCAGGAGACCTTTTCGGGGCCAACTACGCCAAGCTACTCGATGTTAAGAAGAAGCTTGACCCGAAGGGCCTGCTCTATGCCATTGCCGGTGTTGGCAGCAAAGATTGGACCGTCCAGAAGGACGGGCGGATGTGCCGGACCCAAGGCACCGCCCAGTCTTCCTGAAGCACGGCGTTTGACGAACCGTTAGAACGCACGACCGAGCCTAATGGATACAATGTAAATTGCAAACAATACGAAGAAGAGTACCGTAGATACTCGCCACGAAGTAAACCCCCCCGGGCGGTGATGGAGTGAGTCGGTCTAGAGGGCGATCAGAACCCGACCGTGACTTGAGCTGCCCTGGCCCGCCAACATAGATACGACTCAAACTTCCGCGCAACCTCTTGGGCACCGCCCCCCCTGCCAAACATGTTCTTGAGGTCCGTGGCAAACTGTTCCGGACACTCAAACGCCGCGAAATGGCCGCCTTGCTCATGCACCGCCTCAAAGATAATCGGCCCCGACGACCATCCCCAAGTCTTGGGCAGCGCTATCAAATCCTTGGGGTAGTACGATATCCCCAAGGGTACCCGCGGGACGTATTCAATTCCCTTGATCGACTTTTCGCGCGATGCATGGGCTGCCTCGTAGTAGATACGCACGCTCGCCGCCGGTCCGGCCGTTGAGAATTGGTAGATGGAGATCCAGGTCAGGATCTCATCGTCGGTCCATGGATACTCATCCGTCCAATCATGCAACTTTTCGTATATCCACGACAGCAGAGCCACGGGCGAATCGGCAATTGCGAAGCCCAGCGTGGATGGCTTCGTGCTCTGCAGCACCATATAACCCGAGCCTTCTCTGATGTACCACCTGGTCCGACTTATACCGGCCTTCTCACGATCAGACCACCACTGGAGCGCGTGCTGAAAGCCGAGCCACAGCCCCCTTGGTACTGACGGCTTGACGCACAGGAAGTTGATGTGCGACGCAAGGCAGTGCTCCGGGTACATCACGCCCATCATGCGAGTGATGAAGAAGCCCCAGTCCCCTCCCTGTGTGACTAGCCGGATGTCAGCTCTCTGCAATGGAGGAAACTGGGTTTTGACACTCGCGCACCATATTTTTCGTAACCCAGCCGCATCATGATCTTATGTGCGCACTCGGCATACTGTGGAATGCCAAACTCCTTCTTCGAGGGCCCCTCGGAAAATCCAAAGTTGGGGAGCGATGGTGCCACAACGTGGAAGGACGGTCCGTTGTTGGCATCTGTGAGAAGAGGGAGAATCTTGACCACTTCAAGGAAGCTGCCCGGCCCTGTGCGACAATGTCAGCCTGGTAAAAGTGGCGGCGCTGTGGGCAACGCACACCCGTGGCAGAATAGCAAAGGAATGCTGTCGGGTTTGCTGCTCTTCTGGTGAATAAAGTGGATGTCTAGGCTTCCGAAACCCTCAACGGAGATCTTGGTCACGTAATGCGGCAGCGTGTTGAGCTTTGCTTCCTGGGCTCTCCAATCGAAGCCGTCTTTCCAATAATTCGCCAAACGCTTCACATCGCGAAGCGAAGCGCCATAGTTCCAGTCATCGGAGAAGTCAACTTCGTCCGGGAATGTAGCTGCGGCTAGCTTGTCCTTCAAGGCTGAAATCGCCGAGTCTGGCACGGAAATCTTGAACGGCCTGATCTCTTCCGACATGTCTGGATCTGGTCTGGGGACGAATCGTTCAGTCACCAATGGACGATCAGTGACTCAATAAGATACAAGTGGCTGTCCGGCCGCAATTGCAAAAGAGGCGTGACTTGAAGAATTGTCGCACATTGAAGTCACTATTGTGATGCCTGTGAATGTTAAAACACGTTGAGGGAGGCGAGTTCTTGTATGTTGCGGGGCAGCCGAGGTTGGGGAGGGATACGATTACGGAGTGCGACGTACATGCAGCGAGACGCTGACGCCTGAGGGGGTTCGTCCCAGCCCGCAAAGTTTATGAGACCCGGCGCGAGAACGGACTTGTCGAAGCGGGATGATTTTCTGGGAAAGTCCGAAGCTACCCCAGGATCGGCTCATGAGTTCCTCCCCGCCTCCGTGCCGGAACACTGTCGCTCTACGCGGCAGACCCGGCAGCGCCGCCACTCCGTGTCAAAAGAAGACGGTGTGGATGTGCTGTGTCACGTAGCTTGCCCATTCTTGCATATATGCTGCGGCCAAAGGTGACAGCTATGGAACCGAGTCTTGGGTCCCTGGGAAGGTGTACTGAAACCCCCGCGGGGATGAACAGTAAAGCAGACGTATGCCGAAGCTGCTTAACCTGATGTCCCGGCAAAGCGGAAGACAATCGAGCTACTATGTATTAAGACTCTCATGAATATCGGACAGTACGAGCGGAGATACCCTATAAAGACGGGCTGCAAGCAATGCCACTGACAGGATAGTGCTGTCGGAGATGTCCAGGGTAGGGCTGGAGTGATGGACGAATGCAGACCACGCTCGGAACCAACAGCCCAACCTGTCACCGTTTAAATACCGTGCGTGGGTTTTAATTAATGTTCATCACTCTCTAAAGCGAGGCGCGTGGTTGTCTAAAGGTTCTATGTTGCAGAGAAGGCGTGCATCGCGCACGTTTGTAAATGCAGTCACACAACCATGGGCCACAGAGGCGATATGCCATTGCAGTCGTTGTCCTGACATCCTTGCCGCGTGCTCGGAACGTAATTTGTTCTCGCTTTGCGTCGACATTTTGGTGTCAAGTGTCTTTGGGCGATGACGCGGTGGAATCATCGTGGACACAGATCCGAAGCGCGCTGCTTCACATCGTCTGCAATGTCGCCGACCTGAAGCACGATGCCCATGCCCACCGCCTGGTGCCACAATATGTGGCAGTGGAGAAGCCATAGCCCCTCATTGTCCAGCGCAAAGCGCAGTATCACGTAGCCCATCGGTGGAACGTAAACGGTGTCTTTGCGCAACGGGGTGGCCGTGTTTATGGTTTGCTTCCTGGCAGCGGCCAGGTCGAATGGGTTGTATGCGTTGTTCTGGTCCAACGCGGCGTAGTGCGTCGCGACAACGTAAAAGCTGTACCCGTGCTGCGTGATCTGTCAGACCCTGCGCAACGCCGGTACCTCGCAGGCTCGCACCTTCACTTACCAGGTGGAAGGGATGTCCCTTGTCATCAAAGTTGTTCAGCACAAGCTCGACCCATCTCCCCTCTCCGGCTTGCCGGAACCAGGGAACCTTTAAAGTCTGAGCCGCTGTCGGCTGTTTAATCGCATCTGCCCACTCCTCCCGATCCAGAGAGAGGAGTGGCTGCTGGCTAGGGTCCGAGACAACCCACGAGGTGTGGTTGACGGTGCCCACGGGCTGATTGTGGTTTGCAGCCCGCACCCGCATCGTGCTGTATAACACTGCCGTCTCCTGAGGGCTCGCAATGGCGGACAAAGAAGGCTCAAGCGGTAATCCCGCCGCGTCTGCCAAGTTAAACTGCGATATCATCTCCGGCTCCCGCTGGCTGTGTTTTTTCGGCGCATCGCCTTTGCTTGCTGCCCACAGCAGCTGAAATGACTGCTCCCGCGTGAGGGCAAAGTTTATCAACCCCATGTTCCTGGTTTTGAGAGTAATCGGTCAGCTTTCATGGTTCAATCCGGCAGCGAGACGCGCGCTTGAGTCGCTACTCACTCTCTATCAAGAGTGATCGTCAATTCGTCCTGCCTTTCAGACTCCTCACGAGACTCGCGAGATTCCGAAGTCGCAGGCACGTTGCGGTCGACAATGAGATCCATCCGCTCGCCTGGGTGGAGAAGGCCAACCGACCCCACAGCCGGTGTGTCGTGTGCGACTGCACTTCCACCGTCGACGGTGATGACCTTCATGTTCCCTCGTGAGATCGATATTGTGAATCCCGATGAGATGCTTGAGAAGCCGCTGTCAGTGATCTGGTGGACATGGAGTTTAGGTTGGGCATCGTGCCACTCACCCGGTGTTCACAACCCGCAGTCTCACGCGCTTGCTGTCGCCAAACACCACTGTTGGCCTCTCGGTCTCGCTGCAGTTTACGGGTCGCGCCTTGACCGCCATCGAGCAATTGAACCACCCCTTGCCGTTGAGGAGGAGGGAATCGGGAGCGGGCTGCATGCCGTGTACAGACGGTACTTGTTAGCAAACGGCATCACAGTTATTGACAAGTGTCGATCGGCAGGGCGGCATCGCCGGCGACCCCCGGCTCTGTGAGACATACCTCGTACATGTAATGGTCTGGATCTTGGTACCAGTCAAGCACAGCGCCGGCCTGTCGGTGGTACCAGTCACCTATGAGCAACAGTTGCTCCGTCTCGTATTGATATGTTGACAAGTCAGACTTCCGCTGGGCCTGGGCCGGCTTGTGGATAACAAGTCCACCGAATAGCCCGTCGGCACGCTGAACACCCGAGTGAGCATGATACCTACAACGGCAGATGTCAGCAGAAGAACCCATACGGAGGCCATTGAAGAGCAGGGTACCAATAGGTGCCAGACTGCGATTCGTCGATTCGAAAACGATATGTGAAGTTGCCAGATGGAGCAATAGCACACTGCGTGAGGCCCACAGCGCCGTCCATCTCGTTGGCACCTGTACACCACCGGACATTGTCAGCTATTGCAGGAAAATCTGCACCATCACCGAGGCCCTGGGTCTTTGCACACCTCTCATGGTCAGGCCATGCCAGTGCACTGCAATCCCCCCTTGATCGCTGTCGTCAACCGAGTTGTGGACATGCACGACGAGTTCATCCCCCGACCTGGCCTCAATTACAGGCCCTGGAAACTGCCCTGCCCGGTATGTGAGTATACTGGTTGCCTGTGCTGCGCAATGCCAAGATCAAAGAGCCAGACACTTACCATTTATCAGATAGATGGCTTTAACAACGCCGTCAGGCGCACGGTCAGCTTTCGTGACATTCCATGTCAAGTCAATGATCCGGGCTTCGCGAAAGATGTGCTCTTCAGGATGAAGAGTGAATGCGTCTCGTCCGTCGGTCCCCGTATTTGACGGGCGTTGCTCATGGCTGCCGCCTACATGCACAACCGCGCCTGCGTCGCTGTCTGTCCCAAATGGGTGAATTGAGAATGCATACAAGAGGTAAAGGGCGATGGTGGTGGCAAGAAGCCCGGAAGAAAGTGTCGCAAACAGCAGCCGCCTTGCCCGAGAGGACGGCGAGCCCGCACAGCCAGTCGCCGGTCTCAACATGACTTCCAGCCGTTCCTGCGAAAGACTCAGTCGCGCTGAGATGTCGGCTAGACTTGTCTCGCTCTCGATGTCTTTGAAACAAACGTCCCGGGCGTGCAATAGTCAGCCCTTCTCAATCGACACACGACATGACGTTTGTTTGTGCCCAGGCGGTCTGCGCAATTGGGAGGATCCGGATTTCCCGGCCCTGTTCGCAGGCCAAGGAGACTCTTTGACTAGACAGTGTACGAAGTAGCCACCAACGGGTTGCAGAGAGTCTAGAGGTCCTAGAGTGGTTGGGCTGATTGGCACGGTGCCATCACCGGTCGACGAAGAGGTGGACTAGAGTGCGGGCAGGGACGTCGCGTGTCCGTATGGTCTCGTTGAAGCAGGAGGAAAGAAACAGTTGGCAAATACGCAGCAGACGATTCGCTATTGTGCAGGAGCCAAGGCTTGTGTCTAGTCACGGACGCGGACCCGGTGACTGATGCAATGATCCAACTAACAAGGCCTGGGACCCCTCGTGGTCCGTCGTGGGGTTGTGAGCTTCGAGTGACACGGCAGGGTTCCTTGGCGCCACGATCGACGGACATGGCCTACCCCTCATTGCGGTGGGGACTGCGAGGCACCAACCTTGCCAACCTCCGTGTGCAGCACCAGTAACTAACATCGAACCAGTAGTTGGCTATCCATACTCGTAGTTACCCCTGGGCCCGGGTGGTGGCCCGCTTTGCGGAGACTTTCCGAGAAAGAATTGAATCAACTCTCCCTTGCCTGTTCGCCGTCCCTGTCAGTCTCTTCTTCTGTGGGTTCTGGAAGCGGCAGCGTCGTCACTTTAAGCTGCTTCAACGAGAAACATTGGGTTACGGCTAAGGTTGAAACCGGCCAAGCCCGGCCCAGCCACTTCGATGAGAGACAGGCTCGTGAATCTGCCCCAGTGCCCTTGTTCTCAACAGCGTGACCAACAAGCGCCCAAACCTTATGTCAATGACACCACGAACGCCGCGGCACCGTTTGCGTTTGCATCGCACAGAGTGTCCAGTCTTTCGTTCAATGCCGTTGGTTGCAACGTTGCTGGCCTATGTAGGTTGGGCCGGCGGACACGTTGGCGCGATGGCCGGTACTGATTCGAGCAAAACAATCAGGCAGTTCCTCGGTGTTCTCTGCCGCCTCATCCAGCCACCGCCGCGGCCCGCATGCGTCACTCCGGCGCCAGTGAGAAAGCAAATGACGATCATCATGCAGGAGCGGGATCGAGAGTGTGCCCCCACTGCCCCGTAGCCTGAGCTTCGTACTCGTACGAGTATGTACGAAGCACGTCGGCTACCTCATGCGTATGAGCGATTTGCCGGCGACGAGTTGACCCTCTGTTCTCACCCACGTTTCCCGCCGTTCCCCAGTGCCGTCTCCGCGAGCCCGAAGCCCGACCCTCCATCTGGCACGGTTTGCTGCGCGTGGACTGGCCTCGTCTCAATATGCACCCTGCGCACGCGCGCGCTTGCACTGCGACCCCCTCGGAGCCTCGATGTCCCCTCGTGGGAATCTAGTCCGTATGCAGGGCTACGTGCTGCAGCCTGTCCACTCCACTCCAATCAAGAGCTCCCGAGATATAAACCGCGAGGCAATCCTGACCGATGGCGATTGATCTTTAGTTGCTGCAAGGGCTCGCCTCACAGAGTGGAGGCATATATCGCATCGAAAGCTGCATCGCCCCCGACCTGCCGGTAGCAAAGATGCGGTCCCAAAGCTTGCTGTTGGCAACGGCCGCCCTGGTCGCCAGCCCCGCGGTCCACGCCGCGTCTCTCAAGGACATCAAGCACATTGTCTTGTTCATGCAGGAGAACCGGGCGTTTGATCATGTGAGTCGCCTCGAGCTGGACTCGGAGCTATTCGCGAGCCGGGACTCACACACACGCAGTACTATGGCACCATGGCCGGTGTGCGCGGGTTCGCCGACCCAAACGTCCAGGTGAACCCCGACGGGCGCTCTGTTTTCGAACAGTGAGTGTGGCTCTTGCCGTTCACGGGTTCTGGCACTGACACCTTCATCAGGCCCATCAGCCCGGCCCAGAACGGGGTTGATATACTGAAACCGTGGCATATCAACTACCTTGGAGGCGAATGGGTGAACGCCACGCAATGCATGGGCGCTGGTGACAACGGCTGGGGTACTATGCACTCGGCGTACAATGGGGGCCTAGGGAACAACTGGAACAACGCCGACACCGCTTACAGCATGGGATACTACACTCGCGCGGATCTGCCTACCCACTTCAACATCGCCGAGGGCTGGACAATCCTCGACATGTCCACCCAGAGTCTTCTGGCAGCAACGGACCCCAACCGTATTCAATGGATGAGCGGGTCCGTCAATATTCCTGGGTCTCCGTCGAACCCGGACGGCAAGGGAGGCATGATCATTGACAACTCGGCAACGCCAGGTGGGTGAGCTCCCGTCCCGGACCTGCCCGTTACCATGTCCGTCTTTGCAGTGAACTTGCCAGCTAATTTTCCATCATCACATAGGGTGTGAGAGCCCCGGTCTGAACTGTTTCCCTTTTGTTTGGAAGACGTTCCCGGAATACCTCGAAGAGTCTGGAGTTTCTTGGCAGGTGTGGCAGGACCTCGACAACTTCGAGGACAACATGCTGGCGTATTTTGAACAATACCAGCTCGCACCCAAGGGCTCGCCTCTCCGCGAAAAGGGCAACTCGTACCCGGGACTGGACGCCTTCTACAAGCATGCAGCCAGCGGAACGCTGCCCCAGGTCAGCTGGATCGTCGGCCCTCAAGAGCTGGCAGAGCATCCTCCCAACATGCCCATCGACGGCGCATGGCTCCAGAAGAAGGTTGTGGACGCCATTACCAGCAGCCCGGCTTACAATGAAACTGTGCTGATCGTCAGCTACGATGGTGAGAAGTTCTCCATGACAATAATCTCATCCCTTTGCAGCATGAACGACTAATTCGACTCGACAGAGCAAGGAGGTTGGGCGGACCACGTGGTTCCTCAGGTCGCCGACAAAGGCACACCGGGAGAGTGGATGCAGGACCCCTATAACCAGTTTGGCTATGTTCCTGTTGGGCCAGGTAGGTCTCGCTGCTTCATTTATCTCTCATTTTGTGTGTCGCAACGACGTCCCGTGGAGTCCACCTCACATGTCGCAATCCATAACCCCCTCCCGTGGACCGCACTGCTGACCAACGATCAAAGGTTGGCGCACACCACGCTATATCATCTCCCCTTTCACCCGTGGTGGAAATGTCTTCACAGAGCGCAGCGACCACAGCTCGGACATCCTGTTTGTCGAACAGTGGGCTGCTGCAAACGGATACAAGGACGTTCATAGCAAGGAGATGACGCAGTGGCGCCGCGACCACATGTCCAATCTTGTGAACGCCTTTGACTTTGACAATGTGAGTGCAGCCCGAGCCCGCAAAGGCACAGCTTTCGACGCCTGCCGAGAATGGCTACGAACCATGCCTTTGTCTCTTGGTACCCATTGCTAACCCTTCCCCTAGCCTAACTACTCAATCCCGCCGATTGCAGTAACGCGCACTCCCGAGGCCCTGCCCGACGAACCCTCACGCTACTCCGGCAATCTGACACTTGGTTCGCTAACGGGACCCTGGGTTGGGCCTGCCAGGTGCCTCTCTGACCACACGACACCCAAACCCCCGATCCCGTACGGAGCGGCAAACGCAAACCAGGACCTAAGCAAGTTGGTTGAAAAGGGCTTCAAAAGGGTGCGCGGCATGCTGACGGAGGGTCGGTATCTCACCTTTGAGATCTTTGGTGCTGCACTTACCAACATGGGCGGTTGCTCCGTCGGAATCTCGCCTGCCACAGATAGCCACGACGATATACGACAGCGCTGGATCATCCATGCTGCTGGTGGCTCAAACAAATTCTTCCTCCAGTCAGCCAAGGACAAGAAATACCTTGCCGGCCTCCCCAACATTGGCAGCCTTACAAAGGACATTAACAAGGCCCAGCCCATTACCATATCGTACAACGCTCAAGGTTCGACGTACAGTTTGAGTCTTGGTCAGAAGGGCAACGGCTTCGTCAGCGTCAAGTCGCAAACAAGCATGTTTACGAGGCGATCGCCCCTGGCGTGGGACGGCGGTCTGGGGTGGTTTGAGATTTTCAGTGTTTCATACAACTAGAAGCTCGCAGTAGATGCATCTGTCATAAAGAAGTCAAACACCCTCGCCACGAAACCCGCTTTCGCTTGGACATGGTAACCTACCTACTTAGGCCGGCTCTGCCTCAGTTATCCTTTTAGCCAGTGGAATTGCCTCCAGATGTCCATAGCCTTTGTCCCGCGAGTCACTCTTGTCTTTCATTGCTTGCCCGTGAGAAGCCGCCCATCACGACAGGGTGAGCCGTGGTTACCCGCGACAAAGGCGCTACTTCGATGAATGTACTCTCGTGAGTCGGGATCATAAAACATCACCTTTCCATTGTGGAAGCGGTGCACTGAAGAATTGAGGCTGCCTTGTGAACTGGCGAACTGCGCATGCCCAGGATGTGGAATGATGCACCTGAGGCGTCAAGCAGTCGTAAGCTTGTACAGAGATTCGCTTATCTAGCAATTCGCCTTGCAAACCCCCCGGGCCGGGCAAGATGATAATGGCGGTGCTGCAGGTGACCAAACGTATTACACCGCCTGCAAGAAGCAGAGCCAATGGATTGCTGTTCAGTACCTACGAACACTCTTCCCGATTAGGGAATGGCTGGGTAGCCCTTGCCAATGCGGCTCACTCCTCTTGACGGACTAAAGTTTAAACCAGTCTGGCTGGTACGACGTATTGGGGCAAAGACTGCGACAGCCAGGCCTCACATCGCAAGATTTGCGGAGGCGTGGGAGGAATCACCCAGTGCACCCGAAACGACTTCTACCAAGCGCGCCACAATAGATCGGGCCAACCGGCCGGTATGTATTGCTACCTAAGGAAGATAGGCAGTGTTGAGTCTGTTGACAATAAGAACTTATACGGCGTTGGCTTTAACATCATGAAGTAATCAGACCCTGCCTTGCGGAACTTGCTTGAGAACACTAGGCAAGTCGCCGACGCTGCCGTCAATGCCTGCGTATGGCACACCGTTGCCCCACCAATTGACATCAACTTCGTGAAACTGGACCGCAAAGAAAATGACAATCCCAGAGATCGCAATGCCGGTGGAGAACGCACTCGTCAAGATACATGCGTACTTTTGCCACCATCCAAGTAGGCGCGTCTTAACATAGTAGTTGAAGAAGATGGAGAGGCAGAAGCCTGGCCACATCTGAGACAGGTTGTATGGCGACAGGTTAAGAGGACCACAGAGGATACGGGGACGTGGATGTAGCGAACCCAGCTACTTGGGTACCACTTCTGGAGGAGAAAGAAAGGGATCGGCAGTAAAGTACCAGCGAGGAAGCCCCAGCCCAGAGGCTTGTAGATCTGGCCTGCGCCGAATATACGTTGTGGGCCAATGGTTCCCCAGATGACGGACGCAGTGAAAAAGGTATCCGATCCTACACACACAAATATCAATGACGCTGTGGTTTCATAGAGGAGCTGTACGTGTCTTACCTGGACAGGAAACTTGTCGGGTTGGCCAGCGGTACAAACATCCTTGATGTTGATGAGTTGCAACTGGTTCACGCCGATGGACACAAAGGCGCCGATAATCGTCGCCCATGTTTGGACCGCAAAGGTCAGACGGGGGAGAGTTTTGCAGTAGTGCGCCAACTTTAGGTCAGCACTGAACTGGGTGCTTTGTGCGCAAGCAATGTAGCCGTAAGCCCTGAACATCATGTTTGCGAAAGGCTTGCCGTTCAATGCATAGCCTCCGATGAACTGGGCGATGACGTTCAGTGTCACTTCCGCGTTGCTGATGGCCAGGATTACACCGACCGGCACCTGGATGAAGAAGCCAAGGACGATGGCGAAAACGACCCCCCATATCGGCATCGAGGTGTCCCACAGAGCGCAGCAACAGCATGCCATGACGAACGAGACGGCCAGGAGAGCCAAGTACCACTACTCCGGCGCCTCCTTGTACTTTCTCATGAGCCGATTGTGAAAGTCCTTTTTGTTCTGATATGCCGACTTGCGAAAGTTGAGGATGCTTTTGAAGCCGCGGACAATCTCCCTGCGGTTGTAGAGAGCAGCGTGAACAATACATGCCAGATAGATGCCGAAGAACGTCGCGTATACGACTGATGTTGCAGCCGGCAGATACGGAACGCTATAGGCTTTGTACTCTTCCTCATTCAAGGTATAGTCCGAGTTCAGCACCTTGGAGATGTTGTATTGCTGTCCAGTGTTGCCAAAGACGTAGTTGCTGTTGATTGGAAGTACGCCGTGTTTAGCGCATTCGATCAATAGATGGGTATAATGACGAGAATAGCGGCAATGGCCATGCCGGCGAATATATTGCAGGTCGAAAAGAAGGGGGTGACAATTGGGTCAAAAATGTAGGTGGCCTGGTTCCAGTCAAAGGTGGGGACTGGATTGATGCCCATGCCACACACCAAACCCGTGAGAATGGCAAGCTTGACGTTGTTGGGGCCGATGCAAGTTATCCAGTTGAAGGTGGATAGAGCGACAAAGAGGTAGTTTGGCAGCCAAAAGTATAACATGCCAACAAAGGCGTAGATGAAGAACCGGTAGCGTGTCACTTTCTAGCTAGGGGACTGCTCGCGCGAGCCGTCGTCGTGATGGAGGGCTTTGTTGAGTGCAATCTGGGCAAGACTCTTGGGCCAAATCATCTCGGCCGGGTACACGAGAATCCGTCTCGTAATGCCTGCCGCTCCGTTGCCGATGAGGACGTGGACCTTCATCCCTGCCCTCCGCCATGCCGTCAACGTGACGTTCCAGAACCTTCAACAACGGGCCGCAATCTGGGCTGACCAAACACACGCGGTGGGCTGGCTGGAAGTAGATTCCGCATGGGGTTTAAGCCGTTTGAATATGGAGTAGTGAGGAGTTCCGTGCCGCTACAGATACACTGTCGGCAGCGGTGTCTTGAAGCTTTGAGCCCGCAACAGTCACAGCTCGACGTTGGACCCTCCGACCCCTGGTTCCACGCACGCTGCTCCTGACGACTTAGCTATGGATACATCGCAAGAATAAAGACGTTTTCACGGTGGTCAATACTCGTGGAATACCAAACATACAGTTGCATAATGTCGACTTTAGGAGCCTCTCAGATTAATTTTGCACCCTGCTCACAGGCCTTGGTGTCACATTCTGCCCAACTTCCACGACGACAAATGCAACAATGGCCACTTGTGTACGGCCATTTACAAATTATTTTTTCAAGTGCAGAGCTTCCTTGACCTTGTCGAGCCTGGACTCCTTTCGGGGGCGCTCAGTTTTGCCCGCAGGCGCGTCGCCTAGGGTGCCCGTCGCCTGGGCCCCTTCCTTCGGCGCCGTGGCATCATCGTGGTCATGCTCGTGCAGCTGTGGCTCAGGTTACTAGGTGTCAATGATAAATGTCGTCGCTGAGGGTCAGGTGCTTGCCCTTTCTTCCTCCTCCTCAGCGCGTTGAATGAGATCATGGCCTTCCATGGCCGCCTCATCAGTTATACCGCTCATGGTGGATGGGTCTTCTAGGTGATTTTAACTGGTATAATAGCTTGAAGATTGAACGGTGGTGTTTGCAAGTATGACTTGTTTGCGCGAGGTCCAAGACAGGCAGCTTTTGTGCCAGCTGGTGGCTTCAGGCACCACTATATAGGCGAAGTGTGCATCGCGTGACCGAGCTGTCGTCATTCGTGCTTGATGTCATAGCATGATGCATCTTCAGCGTCATTGCTGTGCCATGAAATAGAAACATCGAATGGGAAGCTTAATACCCCGCGTGGCGCGTGGCGCAACATCCACCACCCTCCTCAAGACAGTCTCTACGGGGCAGCGTCGAACTGTGCCAAGTGAGGGGAAGAGCGGCAATTGCACCGTATGTTTCCGATTGTCCTTGGGGCGGGCGGTTCAGGTCGCAAGGCGAGACTCCAGGTTGGCCGACTTGCGTTGCTCGAGGCTTAAGGTCAATGGCACTCAGCGGACAACTACGGTGCGAAAGGCACGACGCTCGAGTTTGCATCGCTATGACTCTTGAGTGATGAAATGCGTCGATTGGAGTTAATGCCGCCATTTCAACGCGCGGCGCGTGCCTTGTTTACATGTATCATGGCATGCATGCATGACGGTCTTCTTCGCCGACCACCGGTCCCGATACCCCATACACGACCCATTTAGTCGGCTCTTGGTCCTGAGTAACTACTCGTCGACCTCTGTACACATCACCATCTAGCGCGCTACTCGGTTCGTTTTTTCCAATAGATGAAAGGGTATATCGGATTTGTCCGGAAGCAATACAGCGCCGGCGAAGATATAGATCATTGCTGGCTGCAGTGTTGCCATTGCTCTCTCACCCAGTGCTGAGTATCAGAGTAAGAAACACGTACGCGGGGAGTGTTTCCTTATAGAAGTCAAGGGGCAAGCACTCATCAGCTTGAGGTTGGTACTCTCGTGCAGGGGCATCTAAGGGGTTGACGCTGCACCTCCGTCCCGGCGCGGCAATGGACGACGGTTTAAGCTCGTCGAATTCCAGCTGGGGCATTGCTCCTCACATCGAGCGCATAGTCATGGTCGATAGTAGAGGCATACCGGTCGCGGTTTGTGCACAAGAGCCTGATAGTGCTTAAGATAGGTGGCATGGTGATCGATCTGACAGGGTAAAGCCCACTCGTATACTAAGGCAACTTCCTAAATTCAATCACACAGCAAGACCAAGCTCTTTGCCTATAATGTCGGCTGCCTTCTCTCCGATGATGAGAGCAGTGTGATTGGTGTTTGCTCCTACGTTCTCGGGGACAATAGAAAGATCTGCCGCGGATTAGCAGTGCTTCGTTATCGGGCCAACAAATATATGTACTGACCAGCAAGCTTCAGGCCCTGTGTTCCGTAAACGTTGAGGCTCTTATCAACTACGCCCCCCTTCTCCCTTGGCGCCATCTTGCAGGTACCTAGCGAGTGCCAAGTCGTATTAAGATTTGAGCGGATCCACTCCTCAATAGCCACATCGTCTTCGGCATCGTACTCAATAGGTGGCAAGTTCCTTCTCTCTTCGATACTGTTGTAACCACCTTTGACAGGATGGCTATCACAGAGCGTAGCCGTACTGCCCTCACGGAACTTCGGATGGCCAAGAGCAAGCTCACCAGCGTAGGCGTTGGTACGACGGTAGACTTCGCGCTGTTTCTTATATGCCCAGACCTGCTTCTTCAGGTCTGCTGGGTGTGACAGGAAACCAGTATTGAAGGAAGCAGGCGTTTGTGCGTTCTTGGAAACGATGTGAATGTTACCGCGAGAGTACGGGTAGGCGGTATAAGCACCCATCGTCGCATACTGTGACACGCCATCCTTGTCTTCGTTGAGGACCCTGTGATCCCCAAGGAAGGAAGATACGACGGCGATGAGCATTAGGGGCCGCTCTTTCTGCTCCTTAAAGTCACGGTTCCAGAGCTCTTGGAACTCCGGACCCAGATGTGCCACTTCCTCCTCAGATGGCCGTAGCTTGGCGGCGACGTCGATACCGTTCCAGCCTAGGAAAGGATTCTTGTCGCCAAGAGCAGCGGCGAAGTCCAAGCGGCCGCTCAGTAAGCTATCAAGCGTCTCATCCACTTTCAGTGACGTTTTGTAAGGATACAAAAGCAGGTGATGGTCTTGGTACTCCTCGCCGACTCCGGGAAGATCGGAGACAAGTGGAATGTCTAGCTTCTTGAGTAGTTCTGCGTTGCCAACCCCGGATCTCTCAAGAACGGATGGTGTGCCAAGAGCACCTGAACAGACCACCACAAGCTTCTTTGCTTTGACAATGGACCTGCTGGGTTTACTCAAGCCGGTAGCTGGCTGAAACGTCGCCGAAGGCTCATACTCAATGCCAGTAGCACACGTGCCATCGAAGATGACGCGACTTACCCTACTCTCGAGGAGGAGGTGAAGGTTTGGGTACTTGCCTGAAGCCATCAGTGGGTGAATGTACCGATGAGCCGTGTCCTGCCGCTTGCCATCTGGGCCAACGAAGCGAAGCCATCGGGAAAAGCCACCCACGGCCTTGAAGTCTTGAAGGTCCACAATCTCCTTTTCTCCCAAGGACTCGGCGGCAGCAAGCATGTCATCTTGTGGACCTTTGGGGCCATGGGTACCGTACGAGACATTAATGGGACCTTCATAACCGTGAACGCTCTTATCAACGGAGGGGTCGTCGAGATGGTAGGTTTCGAGCTTCTTGGCAAAAGGCAGCAGGCTTTTCGCATCCCATCCTTCGGTATTCCAAGAGTCGTAGTCGACACCCTGGGCTGTTTGACCGCGTCAGACCTTGTTGCAATATTGCTATAAGGTGATTTTCTCTTACCTCGCGTGTACATCATGAAGTTAATCGACGAGCCCCCGCCGAGGATGCCTCCGCTAGGCACGATGGCCTCTCGGTCATTGAGCGCCTTTTCTTTATTCGACTGGTAGAACAAGGCCGTCTGGGAGCCTGGCGCTAGGTGTGACAGAAAGATGGCCGGATTGACCACAGTAGGATCATTCAGGTTGTTCTTGCCGCCTTCGACGAGTAGAATAGAGAGATGAGGATCTGCCTTTGCCAGACGACCAGCAGCCACACATGCTGCCGTTCCTCCTCCGGCAAAGATAATGTCATACTCTGTGCCTTCGTTGTGGGTAGTCATGGTGATTGTACGGAAATGTATACTGTGGCAAGGGTAGGGTGTATGTGCTGCGGACAAGGCTCGAGAGGGAAGAGAGAATGCAGACTCGGACGAGTAGGAGGAGAAGCAAACGGACCGAGGTATACGTAGAGACCAAGACTCGACATCCCATCTTGGCGAACCGCGTCAGACGATATTTGCGGGGTAATTGTTACATGGGTCCAATATCTGCAAGTGGCTGCAGAGTAATCACTTCACTTAGTCGGCAGCGACAAAGTGAGGGGTCAAGGGGGTCAAGGTTGGACGAAGGGAAGCTGATCTCGCGGGCTCTACTCGGTCGGACTGCTCTCTCGCTGCTTAACCCCTCAAATTCGTTCTCGTCCTCGAATGACAAACACTATTGCGTAGGATCAGAGTAACCTCGGCTAACCAATTCATAGTGCATAGTATATCGTGGTTTGTGGGGCGGACCCTTTGTGTGACGACGGTCGCCTCATGGATAAGGCGTTGAAGCAAGCCCCGGTATGTTCCCCTTTGACTCGGTGCTTAATGTAGCCAAAACAGTCTCGACCAAACTTGACTATTATGCCAATTTACCGCACGTGCTCTGGGCATTTGACTGCGAGCCAGAGTATGGGTGGATGAGTGCTTGCACTTCGGCAACGTGGCCACCTCCAGGCAGGTGGCTTGCGGTATCTGGCGCAGAATAGATTTTAATGTGCATGCCAAACCTTGGCCGTTCACGAACTTGTCTTCTGCCTCAATTCGAACAACGTTCAAAATACTGCATTATTGAATAGGGTAGAGCAAATAAGTGACGGAGTTACATCTAACTGTTTCCAGATCGCCTAGCCGATCGACTGGGTACACAGGCAAAGGTGTCTATATGCTCCCCCTTACAATACCGAGGGTCAAGGTCATATGAGGGTCAGGAGAGCCACCTTCGACTTCAAAGCTAATATTGTAATGGTAGAGCTTAATACTGTAGTATGGCCACTCTGTCCTTTCCTCACTTCCCATCTTCTAGGTTCATCAGTATATAAATAAATGTTAAGGATGTATAATAGTTAGCAACGGGCTAGCGGGCAGAACGGCCGGCCGATAGACCCAAATCTTTGTGTACTATAAATTCAGTAAAGTAAAAACCAGACGCCACTGTATTAATCTGGCTACAGGCGTCCCATCATGCTGGCATGTAGCCGGTTGTTTATCATAAGGCCCTGTAGAACTGGTATCTATACGTCAAAGCATAGTTACCTTATCTCAAAACGGTTAGTAAGCCACACTGTTATCCTAAGGAGTAGGTACACAGCCGTAGCCAAGTCTAAGGCAGTACTCTCTTTCCTCCCAGCCGTAACTGTTAGTATATTCCCGAGTAAAAGACGCCGTCAAAGTCTAAATCCTTCTGCTCTTGCACTACCACGTACAACGGGAGGAAGGTCTGTAGCTATGCAGAGTTCCACTGGTTATTTGGTCTTGTCAATGCGGGGCTGCCGAGTCAGTGCCATCTATCCAGGTCAGCATCTCTCAAGGTGGCTGAACCCAAAGTCATTTTCGCGGCCTATTAGCGCGCCAGTGCTCTTGGTATCGTTCTGTTGAGGACTTGGCGCTCCTCCATACTAACGTGCACTTCTTGGTACAGGCAAGTCAGAAAAGCGAATTCTGCCCGGCGCTAAGATGCAGAGAAAATAATTCATAAACCAGCCCTTTGTCCCCGTGAATTCTAGCCCGGCCCACGATCTTGGTAGTCACGGCCACTGCTCGGCCAGTATCCTTCGTTCGTTTGATAGCCCTCTAATTCTCCTTGATCTCCCTCCCAATGGCAGAGGATCAGCAGCCGCGCTGGCCCTGCATAGCGGAACACCCGGTCCGCTCCTTGGAGAACGTCCAGTATCTCAACGACGATGAGATCAACCAGTTTCTCGACGACCTCGACCATAATGGCGAAGGGTATATCGAATACAACGATGTCGAGCAGAAGCTCGATCACGCTCACGATGAACTCGTCCCGAGACCAGGCGCGCATCATATCATCAAGCGCGGCCACGACACCCACGACGACCGCGCCCGCCATGGATTTCTACGCGGCATGATGGCGTCCGATGCCCAGCGCATTCCCCGCGATGAGTTCGCCAGACTGGTCCGCGAGTGGAAGATCCCTTCCCTTCAGCAATCCAAGAAAGAGGAGGAAAAGGAGAAGAGCTACTTCAAGCGCCTGCCAGGTTGGCGAAAGATCCGTGCTTACTGGGCCGTCCACGGCCCCGATGTGTGCTTCATCGGCCTCGTCGTCACCATGCAACTGGCTTTTGGTATCTGGCAGCTCGTCAAGTACCAGACCACTCCTAAGTACCGCGCCGCCTTTGGCTGGGGCGTTGTCATGGCCAAGACGTGTGCCGGTGCCCTATATCCAACCTTCTTCTTCCTCATACTCAGCATGTCACGATATTTCTCTACCTGGCTACGTAGATCATACCACATCTCGCGCTTCTTCAATTGGGATCTCTCTCAAGAGTTCCATATTTGCATCTCCTGCGTTGCAGTCCTCCTCGCGACATTGCATTCTCTCGGCCACCTGACGGGCTCTTTCATTCACGGTAGCGACCCTACCAACGATGATGGGGTTGCCAATCTGCTGGGCCCGGATGCGGTCCCTCGCTCCTACATCGACTACGTTCGCTCTGTTCCCGGCTTCACTGGCATCACTGCTCTCGGCCTCTTCTATATCCTCTCCTTGCTGAGCATCCCCCAGGTCCGCAGGTGGAACTACGAGATCTTCCAGCTAGCCCACCTGCTGATGTTTCCCATCATCGGCCTGATGATGGCTCACGGCACCGCTGCTCTGCTGCAGTGGCCTATGTTCGGCTATTTCCTGGCCTTCCCAACTCTCTTGGTTCTCGCTGAGCGAGTAGTACGCGTTTCCCTAGGCTTCCATCGCATCAAGGCCACCATGAAGGTTTTGGACGGCGAGACAGTTGAGATCAAGGCCATTATTCCTAGCGAGCGTATTTGGAACTACAAGGCTGGCCAGTACATTTTCCTGCAGGTCCCCAAGATCAGCTTCTTTCAATGGCATCCCTTCACCGTCTCCTTCTGCCGCGGTAGGAAGATGATGGTACATATCAAGATAGATGGCGACTGGACTGGCAGACTCCGCAAATTGGGCGGCAAATCAGGTGAGTCCGAGATCGAGGTTGGAATCAATGGACCCTTTGGTGCGCCGGCGCAGCGCTTCTATGACTTCAAACACTCCGTCATTATCGGTGGCGGAATTGGAGTTACCCCGTTTTCGGGCATTCTTGCCGATCTACAGTATAACGACGATTTGGACCACGGCGGACCTGGCCAGGAGCTGGATGTGCCTCGCCGCAACTCGAACGACGCGGCTACCGATTTGGAGCAGAACCTGGCCAGGAATAACACCGAGAAGGAAGCTGAGAACGATGGTGAACTTTTGCAACCTGCCAACCGACACGATGTCGTCGGTCTCAATCTCAGCAAGAGCAGGAAACCCCCGGCCCACGAGTCACGCACTTTTTCCGACAACTACCGCCGTGTCGATTTCCACTGGATGGTCCGCGACCGTAACTACCTGATGTGGCTGTCCGATTTGCTCAACGAAGTATCCCTTAGCCAGAAGTGGCACCGTGAGCAGGAGGAGCACCCGCACCTCGACATCCGTATCAACACCCATGTCACTACAAAGCGCAAAAGCATTGTCACCCATGTCTACCGTTGGCTCCTTGAGATGCACCGCACCGAGGAACATCCCGCCTCTCCACTGACAGGCCTCCTGAACCCCACCCACTTCGGGCGTCCCGACTTTGACAAGATCCTCAACGAGCACTATGAAGAGATGCAGAGGTTGGGCGCCAGCGGGAGACCGCAAACCAAGGAGGAAACGACCGACGGCAATGGCGAGCCCTATAAGGAGGACGAAGAACTCAAGGTGGGCGTCTTCTATTGCGGTGCGCCTGTTGTGGGTGAGATTCTGGCGGATAAGTGCAGAGAGCTTACCATCAGGGGCCGCAATGATGGCAGTAAATTTGAGTATCACTTTATGATGGAGGTGTTTGGTTAGATGGATAGGTGTGGTCATACAATACCGTTCACCTTCCCGATATATGTGCCTGACCTCGTTTTTATTGACATGTAGACAATATGAGGTGACATGGGAGGCGGGAAACATCCACTTGGTGCTCGGCCGCCTCCGACTTTTCAGATAATCCACCCGCTTCCACCTGCACATGTGCTCATTCCTCCTGGTCCCGTTGTGCGAGCACGTGCATGTATCGCAACCAGGCGCCTCTTCCACAAGGTACTCCTCTTCGATGATGAGATCCGAGAATTGCCCACTGTTGGCCCGTCTCAGAGCCCATGCTTGCCGCCTCGCCGGCGTGCAGTCCTTACAGCCTCGGCCGCTCCTTGCATAGTTGGGTATCTTCCACTCAACATGGGCTGTGTGGCCATCGCCCGGCCGCTGGGCAAAGACAATTCGAGAATAGCAAGTCGTAGAGCTGGCCCATGCGAAGCCCGTCCCCAAACTCCACGATGCTGTCGTGCTGATCAATGGACATGCCACGACCTCCTGCATGGGTCGCGTAGATGCACAAGTTCGTCCGAAACGCGATCCTGCGAATCGGCTGCTCTGCAACGAGCATGTTGCGCCAACTCGCGCCTGTCCGCATAAAGGCACTTTGTCGTTGTCGCCCGCGATCTTTACCGCCTTCTGCGGGTCCCACCTTATACTCTCGAGAGAAGGAGCTTGGCGTTAAACTTGCGATCCTGGTGAAGACAGGTTCGCCGTCTTAGCTGCCGCATATATCGCAGCCCGTTCCCCGCCCCCATTTGACGCTATGAACAATGGCCCGAAAGTGCTTTCTTACGAGCGGATTCTACATATTCCCGAGGTGGTTATCGATCCAATCTGCTCCTAATACGCTGATCCTTGAGAGAGGAGTAGGTTTAAAGAAGAGGGTCTATTGGAGGCTCGCTGAGTCGGTGATAGTATTGTGTTACGACGTATGAACGCGCTAACAAGTCGTCATTAGGGTTTATGTACCGACGCGTTAGAAGATATTTTCGAGAATGTTAAAGATATTAGCGAGGGCCCTGGTATCCTATGGTGCCGCCTAGCGACGAGCTCTTTGGGCCTTCTAAGACCTCTTCGTTTTACCCATTCCGCATGTGAGTTAACTTTAGAGGTTCGGTCCTACGATTTACCCTTTTAATGTACTGAAATTATGGTTAATTATCGCAAGATATAAGAGGTTAGAGATAAATAAAGTTGCGATATAAACTTCTTCTAGTTGATTTTAGGATAAATTATATAACTTGCCGAGTCGACCCGGATAAGTACCTGATATAGCCTCGCTTACACTAGGCAATGTATAGCTATCGCTGAACGCATACTATTTATAGGAGTAACTCTTCTCTTATTTCTGTACTACGAGCTATCGGTTTATTTATACCTGACTTTCGGCATAGCCATCTATCGTCGCTTCCCTTCCAGCCCTCGCTCCCCACGCACGGAAAGCACACAAAGACGTCATTTGCTCTAACAGTCGTCGCCCCGGGGTTCTACGTCGCGGACTCCATTGCCCACGACTAGGTACGCCATAATAGCGCCGCCGGCTCCAGTCGCGGCCTTATACGCTTTGTTCAAGAGATATGGACCCCAGTCAGGGCCTTCATATCGACTAGCCTAGACGCGCAGTATTATAGGTTAGATTATGTTAATTGGGTCATAAACAAATAGAAAGTACAAGATTTGGAGGAAGTTCTGGCTGGACAGACTTTGGTGTTCTTGGCATTGGGTTTGCCTTCGGGGATGGTAACTTGGTGCCGCCGGTTCTTGTAAGTTGTGAGACTGTTTTTGTGAAGGGTCTTGTGAAGGCCTTTGCAGAAAAGGTGTAATTACTTGGGTATTAATAAATATCATGCATTGGTATTCTTATAACGTTATGCTCTGTCTGGAACATCCCATGATCCTCAAGCTGATAGGGGCGGGGAATCGATCAGTTCAGTCAATACTCGCGTGTCTTGCTGACGTGGGAATCACCCCTCATCTCATGAGTATGAAAGTCCCTAAACTGGAGACTTGTGTCACTCACGGCCAACAATTCCCGCAACAGTCTGACGCAGGCGGTAGATGTCTTGGGACCAGATGAGGAGGCGGAAAATCGGGCAACAGGGAAAAGAGGCGACAAGGGTGACCTCGCAGGAGAGTCGAGACCAGGACGGATTTGAAGTTGTGAAACTGCGAGGCCGCGTGTGCCCACAACAGCCAACAGCAAACGGCCAATAACCGATCAAACTACCAAAATATATGGCTTCCAGCAGCCAAAGCACCGCCCCTTGAGCTTCTTATTATCCATACCGGCACATAATTATAGACGTTTCCAGGCGAGCCAACAAGTGAGCGCTGTGCTGTTGAGTTACCATACCCACGGCCATTGATAACTGCTAGGAAGCTGGGTGGTGGCAGCTTAGCGGGAACGAGATGCTGACGTGGCAGGCTTAGTTCTGGCTCGTACTCCAGCCTGAACCGCCTCCCTCCCCGCCTGTCCACATCCTCGGCGGAAAATATCTGACTTGTAGGTCTGACAAAGGATAGCAAGTACCTCGCCGGAAATCTGTCTTTTTTTCCTTATCCTGATCCCTCATCCGTCGTCCCTTCTAATTACTTACATAAACCCAGCTCCACACAAGTTAAGAATAGGCATCCCAAACTAAAGAGTCAAACACCACCATGGCAGCAGCAGCAACCAAATCTTCCACCAAATTTCATCTCTTCTCAATCCTCCCTTCAGAGCTACGCAACCAGATACGGAGAGAAGTCCTTCCTGTTAAAGACACGCCATCATTGTGCTTCTATAGAAAGGGGTGCTGGTGCCCCAGACGCCTAAGAAAATCCGATGAGGGGTATGACTTCACTTACGGCCCTGACGACGATTTCCATTTGTACTTGGAGTTCCGCCACAACTTGTTAGACCTTGTCCACGTCAACGTACCGCTATTTTCGTCAACCGCGAGACCCGTGGCATCGCCCTGGCCTGGATTCGCGAGCAGGGCATCAAGATGCGCTTCCGCGAGGACACGGGTAGACAGGAGCGCCAACCAGTCTTCTTCGTGCGCCCGTTTGACCCAGTGCGGGATACGCTATATATTCCCATTGACAAATGGACCGACTTTAGTATAGAGGCTGACGATCGACTATCCGAACCGGATCTCCTTGACCGGAATGTCAGCATCGGTACTCACGCCATCCCGCACATCGCCGTGCCTGAGGCAATGTTTTGGAGTGGAGGGGTCTTTGAGGACCTACAGGACTCAATATTTCGCTGGTACTTGGGTGTAGAAGCGTTTTTCATTATCCTCGGTCCGCCGCCCGCGCAGCAGGATCTGCAGCCGGAGGAGAAAGACAACCTGAAGGTGCCGCAGGTACTGCCGCAGCGGTGGGAGCTCGAGAGCAAGAGCACACATCGGCGAAGGGCGTTCTTCTGGAATGAAGAAAGCGGCGGGTTCGACTTGGTGGAGGACGGTGAGTACGTCGAAGACGAGGCCCTGTACCGGCGGATAGAGGGGGAGGCCAGCAAAGGGCTAGGCGACTGGCTTGCCCAATACCACTCTCACGGGTATGAGATCCGACCTGTCTTTGCCGTCAGAAGATGAACTGCGCACTATTTATGACTGAAATGGGAGTCCAGCTAGGTAGCATGTTACGTCTCCTCGGTAGGCGACAAATGAGGGGTCAATAATGGACGAAGGGAAGCTGATCTCGTGGGTTTTACTCGGTGGGGCCGCTTATAATGTTGAGTGTCGTGGATTGCATTCCAAAAACTGTGTCTCGGAAGAAGGGACAAACATGAGTCTTATCAGTCCGCACAACGTTTGATGGCTTCGAAGTTGAGGCTGACGAGA
This sequence comes from Tolypocladium sp. Sup5 PDA-1, assembly GCA_000750105.3. NCBI lineage: Eukaryota > Fungi > Ascomycota > Sordariomycetes > Hypocreales > Ophiocordycipitaceae > Tolypocladium > Tolypocladium sp. Sup5 PDA-1. The sequence continues at coordinate 148,708 of JPHH03000069.1, forward strand.
CGTGGGCCCAATCGTCTTGTTTAGAATATCCTCCTCTTGCGCTCGTTCGGGCGGTTGCATACATCTGGATGAATACCATAGCGGTCAGCAGATATCTCCAACTCTGATATAAGAGAAACCACATCATGGCGAGCTGCTAAGCGAAGAGTTTGAGGCGGCTGGAAGGGGCTGTTTTAAAGGCCGACGTCAAGTTTGATCCCTGTTCAACAGAGCGCTCCAAAAGAGTGAAGCCAAAGCCAGCAAGCCATCGCAATCCACAATGGCAACGTTGCAAGAATTTTACGCCGCTGAAAAGGCCATCGGCCATGATACTAGAGCAGTGACACTACAAGATGTATAGTCCCTAAATTTCGTATGGTGTATATACGTATATGTTACCCCCAGGCGAACCACTTCAACGTCGGATCGCTCATGCAGCGTGGCATCCGCCTCGTCGGCAACGGCCAGGTGCCCGTCCACAAGTACTGTGAGGAGCTGTTGGCCATGATCCAAAAGGGCGAGCTGGGTCCGCTTTAGATGGTGTCGCACCGCGTGCGTCTCGAGGACCTCGACAAGGTGTATTACAAGTTTGACACCAAGGAGGACGTATGCAAAAGGTCTTTGTAGAGACTAACGTTCCGTTTCCGGCAGCGCTAGGTTCGCCGGCGTTGACGGGGTACTGAGGCTGAGTGAAACTGAGGGGGTTGTTGCGGGAGGCTGTGGAAGTATCGCAGGGAGTTTGTGCCAGACACTGTTCGTGTATTAATTTGTTATACGAGTGGCCTCTGGATTTGATACGTAACATATAGTGTAAATCCATTGACACAGAGTTTAGCGTAAAGTGATAGCTCTAATTTATTAATAGTTGCAGCGTGAAGAGTGAAGGCTGCCTAGGGGAACAGGCCTGCTTCCCGTGGCCACCGTGGGCCTGGGTGCCTACTGTGTTGCGCTGTCGAACACTTGGGAACAAGAAGTCAAGTACTTGGAGTTTATCGTACGGGCAGGCAAGGGTATCGCCTGCGATCTAGATAAGTAGCGAGCTATCCGCGAGTCCCCTATCCTTAGGTAGTGGGATCCGTGTCTCCGGACCTTCGTAGAGACGGACTGTTCGGGCTACGCACTCGGAGGCGTTCTTTCCCAAGAAGGCCCGGATGGGCGCCGGTATTCTGGTGTATCTCTTCTGCTACTAGTCCGTATAACAGAGCTCTGTAATACTGTCAGATTAAGGGCTCCACACAACGCCTGTAAAAGTAGCCTACACGTGACTTCGTGATACAGACTTTTCCCTCAACAGCTACAACAGCTATACAGGGCGGTCAACGCAGGCAGGATCAGTAACGAGATCATCATTAATTCTATCGCACATCAACCTCAATTCGTGACCATTCGACAGCACGGAAGCGCCGCCTCTTCTAACAAATACACTAACTAGTTTCTTCCTACATACAATAGTACCTTACGTAACCGTTCATCCTTAGACGGGTGCCTGCGGCGTGGTTTAGGTTCATGACTAGAGATGACGTGTCTTACGACCACGCGCTCGTAAGACTTATTTTATTGCTTGCCTCTAGGTCGTGCAGGGGTGGCCCTGAGCCCCTGACTCGTCACGCTGTTCGTCGCACCCAATTGCGCAAGTTAAGGACCGATCCTGCTACAGGCCGCATTGGACTAAAGCCCGGAACGGTTGTGAGTGGCACCTATGATACGGTTACAACAAATGAGTAAGAGTGCTGGGGTTGAGTTACTTACGCTCGCTTCTTACATTTACGGCTGGAAGGATTGCGCCGTTTTCTTACGGCGTCACCCCTCGTTTCACTGTTCCAGGGCCATTCCAGGACGCGCCACTTGAACCACATTACATCCAATGTTGCCAACCTTCGTATTCCTATGCGGCAATACGGAGTGGACAAGAAAAATACAACGAAATCAAACCAGTTGGTGATGTACTTATATTCCGGTGGCTGACTTCTCCTTTCCCTCGGCGCGCAGGCACACGATTTAGTACGTGGACCATCTCGACCTCGTGTGATCGTACGGGTTGCTCTGGACATCCGGCATCACCACCAGAACAATGGCAATTCACTGCATTTACACAAGTCTCCGGTTGATCTGGGCCCTTTTCTGCTGCTTCACCGTCACATTGGCAGCTCGGATTGACCATCGTGTTCGATCAACAGGCTCCTTCAACGGGCCGGGGTCAATTGACCATGGCATGGGGCTTTTAGAGCACTCGTCGACTTTCCCCCATATCCGCATGCAAGTTTAGCCCAATCATTAAAATTCCCGTTGTACTTGGGACCTCGATCGTGGGAAAGATTTGGCGTTAACAAGAGTTTCTCCTCAGACCTGGCGCATGGCAGCCCGAAGACTACGAGAAACACCACCAGTTGCTCCGGCGCGTCACGGCGCACGTTGACTCGAAGCCCCCGCAGGCCCTAGCGCCGGCAGTCCAGGAGTTCAAGACCTTTATTGAGACGAACCCACGCGCGTACATGTACTTTGTGCAAATGTTTGACGAGATTCCGTGGAGATGGCCATACTGGTGGGACATTGGCGGCAAACCACAGATCCGCGACTACGACCACCTGCTGCAAGTTCTGAACCACATTGTGACGACGGCGCCGGATGTAGATTCAGTCGGTGTGCCGATGATTGTCATTCTTGCTTATCCCATGGGCACTGCGAGGTAGACTTGTTGCTGGATAGAACCACATACCCCCTACAGGCTGCTAACACTGAGTTCTAGCGGTCACGCCGCATTCTTGGATCCCGAGGTTAACAAGAAGCTGAAGAATGTCCTCAATGCATGGGGCAAGTATTTGCAGGTAGGATCAAAGAGTAGACTTGGTCTGTTGAACGATTGGATAGTTGACCTCAACGCAGACTTCTGCGTCCAGATATGTGCTCGGGGCGGACGACCATAGCTGGTTTGGAACTGCTGCCTTGGCCGCTTTGGATAAGACCGCGAACGCCCCATACAATACTTCTCGAAAGTTTGAGGAGGTATACGTGTGCGATCCAAATGCCAAATATTATGGGTATCGGTCTTGGGATGGTAAGCCTCAACCTCCACACTTCCCCGTTACATGGTCATGGACCTGCTCTATGTTCCCTGATATCTTCTGTCTAGGGACTGGGATTAACCCACTGTCTTTTGTAAGGGCTGGTCACTAACCATGCCACAGACTTCTTCACGCGCAAGTTTCGAAATGGTGTGCGTCCCGTGGAGAGTCCTCACGATGATAATGTGATTGTCAACTCGTGCGAGGCAAGAGCAATAAGTATTCAGAGCGGAATAAAGCTGAGAGACCAGTTCTTTATCAAAGGCCAGCCTTATTCCGTCTCTGATATGCTCGCCCACGACCCGTCGTCATCCCATTTCGCTGGAGGTACGGTCTATCAAGCCTTTCTCTCCCCGCTATCGTACCACCGCTGGCACGCACCCATCTCCGGAAAAGTTCGCCGCGCCTTCTTGGTGGATGGCACATACTTCAGTACGCCCTTGTACCAGGGTGTTGGGGACAGGAACGTTACCGACATCAACCCGGTCGGGTTAGGGCAATCACAGGCCTATCTTAGTGCCATGGCCACGCGTGCTGTCATCATCATCGAAGCTGAAAACCCTCGCCTTGGGCTGGTGGCTTTTATTGCGATTGGAATGGATGAAGTGAGCTCTTGTGAGATAACTGTCAAGGAGGGGCAGCATATCACCAAGGGGCAGGAGATGGGCATGTTCCATTTTGGTGGCTCTAGCTACTGCCTGCTCTTCGAAGAGGGAGTGAAGCTCAAAGGCTTTCCCATTGTAGGAAACGCCTCGGCACCAAACGTGCCCTTGAATAGTAAATTGGCGGTAGTGACAGGATAGACGAGAGTTCCCTGGACTCAGAACCTACGCTGGAGTGCTCTTCACATGAACAAGCATTCCGCCCCCCTTTTCACTTTCTTCGTGGCTATGTGACATAATGCTAGGGACAGGTCCAAAGAAGTACATGTAGAAATAAGGATGGGACCGCGGTTGTCGGTTATCACAGCCCCTTAAATTTGCAAGACCTAATAGCACCATTATGCCTAACTGTAATTTTGGAAATCATGAAACTAGCTGAGGTATTGCTTCGATGTCGGATGATGCAAGCATAAGCAAAGTCACAGCACATCTGCATGTACCGAATGCAATCACCTCGTCACACACGGAAACGGAGGCATTTCAAAGAACGCACTCAATTTAAAGCTAGAAGCGGGGATATCTACTACCATCTGCGCTCCTGTATCACGGGCTAGCTGTCAGTATCTCAATACAAGCCTCCAAAATTGACGTCTTGCACATGGCATCTAGTGACAAGGACGATGACGTGACGACGACCTCTCCATGAAGCCTTCAAAATCACTCAATCAGAGTCAACCCTAACAGGGTTCTTACAAAACTGCTACAGTACATAGAGCAGTACCGAGACCATGCCGATGCATGCATATTTATACTACGTGGCAACGTCAAAGATTACGTGAGACGGCAACTTGGGCAGCTTTCTTTACATAACCCCCATGTCCATCGCCAACGGCCCAGCAGCAGGGCGTAAACTACCCCACATAACAGACGGGCTGCCCCTCCCTGCCGGTTTGTATTTGAACATTTGCCTCAGTAACCCATTTGGCAGAGATCAGACTCGGCGTTTCAGGCAGTAGAACATTCTCATCAGCACATACACAGCCCTCACCCTTATCCCTTGCTGTATTTCCAACAAGCCATGGCGACTTCTCGACCAATCACCGACTTCAACTGTCTCACCTTTGACTGCTATGGGACCCTCGTGGACTGGGAGCGAGGCATCTATGAGGCACTGGCACCAATTTGCAACCAACTGCCCGACTCTCACCCAATGCGCAATGACAGGCTGGGTTTGCTGAGATCCTTCATCAACAACGAGGGCGCAGTGCAGCGTGCGAACCCCAAAGACCTCTACAGCAAGATCCTAGCCGCTACTTACGGCAAGCTGGCGGAGGACCTTGGTGTCAAGGCCTCCGAGGAGGACAAGGCCAAGTTCGGAGCAGGTATTGGCGACTGGCCCGTCTTCTCAGACACGCTGGACGCGCTGAAGCGCCTGCATAAGCACTACAAACTGGTGATTCTATCCAACGTGGATCGGGAGTCGTTTAGCCGCACTCTGGCGAAGCAGCTGGTTGGGATTGACTTCGACGCCATCTATACGGCAGAGGAGATTGGGTCGTACAAGCCGGACCCGCGTAACTTTGCCTACCTTATTGAGCACTGCGAGAAGGACTTGGGTGTCACAAAGGACAAGATAATCCACACGGCGCAGGCCCTGCCGCACGATCATGTCCCGGCCAACGCCGCAGGCCTGGTCAGCGCATGGATTGAGCGAGGAGAATATTTTCCGAGTGCCATGGGGGGAGACCTAAAGGACTGGGAGGACAAGGTATCGTACTCTTGGCGGCTCAAGAATATGGGGGCCATGGCCGATGAGGTTGATGCTGTTGCGGCAAGGTCTTGATCAGTGACCATCAGGCTACCATGGTCAGGCCGTCAGCGTGATGGTGATGATGTTACAAGAAATAGCTTGCGGCACTTTGACGTCATTGTGCGTTGTCATAGAGGAATAGAAACTGGTTTGGACACAACTGCTACCCCTTGCCGGCTTTGATTTGGCAGATGGCAATCTGAGACACTGGACTGTGCTCAAGACGAGTTCTTACTTTAGTTAACAGCCATTGTCATTGTGGGTACCTCAACTCGGCACATGTAGTATTAGCGGTCAACCAACACCAGATCAGAATTTGACTCTCCTCCCTTACATGTACCACATCTCATCAACCTTACCTCTACACTTGACCTCGGAGCTAGATCTTCACGTACTCCCAAGCTCTAAACTCACTCAGAGGAAATGGGGAACGGAAACTCAAAACAGCTCCAGGCTCAGGTTCCATCGGCCACCTACAAGGCATTCCGCCTTCCCCTCTCATTCAACCTGTACCAAGACAGGTCCTGGGGCAAAATTCGACTGCATCTCGGAGAGGACCGGTCACATCCCATATACCTATTCAGCATGCCTGGTGGCTGGTATGGTGACCTGTTCATCCACAGTGGCCCAACTGCCGATGCGCCACCGTTGGCATCTGCTTGCAACTTCGGCAAGGTGGGCTCCCACACCGCTCTGACACTTCCCGCCCTCGAACCAGGACTGCCACCTATACAAGGCGAGCTCGAGATGGGGTCTTGGAGAAAGGACGTCTACAGCTTCGAGGTTCCCGTTGGAACGGGGCCGAAAAGATCAATTGAGAGATTCGAATGGCGGAGGAGCTCGACGGACGAGGTCCGCGCACTGGGAGAGCAGGGGCATGGATGGAAACTACTGCGGTCGAGTAAAGGAGACGAGATCCTCGCTGTTTGGGCTGACGCTTCTCTAAGTATGAGCAAGGCTGCACGTTTCCAGTTCATGAATACAGGGGCGAGCGGTGCTCTAGGGGAGGCATGGGCTCTGATGGCCGTCCTGACGTTTGTGAAGCTGTGGCAGAAGATGATGCAGCGCAAGATAGCTGTTGCAGTAAATGCGTGAGCTGCACTTGTTTTCTTCTTGTTCACATTTCTTTTACGGACGTAATTGGTGTAGGGTCGAGGCATGTTTTTTTCAACTTGGCAGATTTTACACGAGCAATTTTAAAACATCAATGACACCTCAGTTTACACCAGTCCTCTCCTTGTCGTTGTGTACAGTGTAGCTTTATCCACGTCCAGAGCACAAGCGCATTCGAGTTGTAGCATTCGTGGCTCGACATCTGTCAAGGCTGGCATGGTTGTTAGTGTCTCAAACATTGGATCCTCTGCAAACTTACGTCACCCAGCTTCAGACCGACACTAAATCACGCAACAATCCGTAAGAAGTAATACGGCAGAACAGCGTCAGCTTCCCAAGTTGCCCCACTCGGTCTGCTGATGCATACGAGTTATGGATTGACTGCCGAATACCGTTTGGTTCTGTGAGACGGCGCGAGGCTGCAGCCGCCTGTACCTTGTATGTACGTCAGCGGGCAGCCCACCGCGTGTGACCTGTCAGTTGCAGGAATATTCAAACGAAAGCTAAGGTACAGTGGTGGGGGGGTTAAGCTTAAAGATCGACATACTGTATGCCTATACAGTGTATCCTTATCCTTCTCCGTATTCTGACGGTGTAAGAACTGGAGGAAGGGGCAGGTTTTTTTCTCGAATCCACACTTTCTGAATCTTATCTGGACTTAATCCGAGGGTATTATGTACATGACATCCATGATGAGGCCCAACGAACGACCTTTGCCCCAAATTTCGTAAGACTTGTATCTACCACATATTCTGTACCTCAAAAGGGAAGCTTTACGCCTTTACTTTGGCGGTGCCTCCTGCGCTTATAGAAGGCCATCAAAATGGCGCCATGCAAAATACTGGTCTTCATGATTTGAGTTCGAAAGCATTGAATCTTGTCATCCAGTTAGGCGGCGTGCCGCGCTTGGTACAGAATTTAGAGAAATTGGTAAATGAAATACTCAGTCTAATAAGGATCTTTAGGGGAAACATGCTCTGTTTGAAGCCGGCTATAGAAGGATGGGCAGCTGCTGTCGGCTTAATAAGACGGGACCAAGCAAAGAGACACCTCCTGCACCTCAAAGCTTCCCTCCCATAAGCCGGCTCCGCTGCGTCACGTAATACATCAGACGGACCACTGCATGGCAGGGTAGTCTACAACACACGTTCATTTGCACCGGAATTTTATTGGGCAACCCTTGTCTTCTCTTGGGGCAAATTTTAGGCGAAATCGCACCATTTTGCGCAATTTTTGGTATGAGGGAGGCGAGCCTCGATTGGGACTCCCGCCATCACATACTTAACTCTTGTACCGAAGCTGACGGTTTTCTACAGAGCCCACCTTCCTCGTGATAGGTCCTCTTCTTCACAGGCTCCCATCCTGCACCGGGCCGAACACCCTGTGATCGGAGAACTCTCTTTTTCCTTTCCCAACTCCAAATCGAAAGAATTTCTAAAGCGTTCTTGCAGGCTACATTGAGCCAGCAGAAGGCTTGAAAAAGATCTGAGAGCTCCTGAACACTTCTTAGGCTATCCTGAGCCAGCAAATCTTTTCAGAAATCTCAGAATCTCCTGATATTCTTCTGAGGGGCTACCCTGAGCCAAATTCCACAGAAACATTTACCAATCCAACATTTCTCTATTAACAGTTGTGCATTAACTATTGCGGCAAAATGTTGTCTGTTGCACCAGCGATGCGAGCAGTGCGTGCGTCCACGTCGTTGCTGCGTCCCCGGCCGGCTGCCGTTTCAGTCGCTAGCCGCAGCCAGCGTATATTCCACGAGTCGGCAAAAGCCAAAGCTGTCGAGGCCGTTGCACCACAAGGAATCTTTGTTCAACATGAATTTCCAGTTTTGCCGATCACGAAACCAGGATCCCCCTCCGAACCAGTGGGATCAACACAGCTCAACGTCCGGGAGAACCTGCACAAGCCAGCCTTCTACGAGGCTGTTACAGAGATCATGAAGCTTAGGGACACGTATATCAAGGAGCGCAGCGTTTTCATCCAGGGCAATGATCTGCTCCCTCTCCTACTGGGTCTAGGTGCGAATAAAGCGGACGTTGCCAAGCTTCCAGCAACAAGCGAACTCTTGGAGGGCGACCCAACGCTTCCGTTCCGAAAGACCCGAAACTGTCGCTTCTGTATGGACTTCGATACCAACATGGTACGCCGCCTTGAATTCCAGCCCTTTATCCTCTCGGCAGAGGAGGACTTTAAGCGCTATGACTCCGGAAAGGTCCGCAAGTTTGACGAGATTCAAAACGACTTGCAGCTCAACAGCGTCTTTCAGGCCTTGCTCATCTTCAAGTCCATGATAGTCAACGGCATGAAGATCGCACATCGCCCTAAGCTCCAGTACGATAGTAACAAGTGGATTTGCACATTGTTCCACGTCCGTACCTTCACTACGCCGGATATCCTTGGCGAGCCGGCTCTCGAGGGCGTGCACTCAGATGGTGTCGACCACACCATGACGACATTCATGGGCGCCAAAAACATGACTCACAATAGTGGAGTCACCTATATGCATAGTATGGACGAGACTACCGGCATTCCTCTCAAGGATATTTCTCCCCTGAATCTTCTAGCCCGTGTGCAGCATCGCAACTTGCTCGATACCTTGCTCGTTGTCGACCACGAGCGCAAGCATAGCCTATCGGCCGTCTACCCTGGGAATAAGTTTGAGGGAGCGACTCGAGATATGCTCGTCTTCTTCACACGCAGGCCCGTTGAGGAACGTCACATCTCGGCATCCATGGACTCGCTCATTCCCCACCCTAAGCTCCACATGGAGATTCCCCTTTTTGTCCCCGACCGTTCTTGAATGGCAAACATTGGAGTAGCGTACAACTGGGATACGTTAAAGGAAACAAAACATAAAAGGAGGCTTGTCAGGGATCAGTAACGACTTAGAGAAGGATTTCTGAATCTGCTGCGTGAGGATTGCAGACGCAACGATATTCTCTGATGTTGGCAAAAGTTGCGATGCTCTAGGTTCAATGTTGTGGCGCATGTTTTGCCAGGCTTATTTTCTTCTATCTATGCTTAGTTTTGTCATGACTGAAAAGAAGGATTGTCTCACTAGTCTTTGTTTTCGGCCAAGTGATAATATCAAGCTGATGACCCGAGGCTGCAACACAAGAGCACCCTACTTGGCGATGATTTGTTGTAGCATCGAGGCTTACTCAAAGACTGTGAACAAGCTCCAGCCGGCAAAACGTATGCGCGTTGAAACGCATAAAATATGCCGGCCGAATTGTTTGAAGGCCTGGGGTTTTTCTTAGGGACTTTTGTTGTTTGACAAGCGGCACAGCATTGGTTTAAAGGTGTAAGTTGATGTGATGTTAAGGAGGCGGGACTGTGGCCTCGAAAACACACATATACGCCGAATTCCCCCTACACTTATTAACTACAACCAGCAAGTAATAGGGTATACTATAAGCTACTTTCTCAATACTTCCATACTATGACAGTAAGACAGTAGTGAAGGATGTGTAGAGGAGACCATGTATGTATGTATGTATGTATGTGTATTTTCCGTCCAGCGGCCGTTAGGCCGCTCAGGTCCCAGTGGGGCACAGGACGTGCTGAGCTGCTAGAAGTTTATAGTCTACGTATATACAGGCTATTAGTGGGTCGACCTTCAGTAATCGCCCAAGCGAAATTAGGTCTCCCCGCGTCAACTGCTCCTCCGCAAAATATAAATAAACCACTATCTAGCATTGCATCGGCTCTGAGGCGCTCCATGTTGAGCCTGTTGCCCGTCAGCGGGATGTTCAGGCGCGATAGCGTAGCTGTCTTTCTAATCGGTCTCTGTGAGACCCTTGGCGGAGGCTGCATAGCGCAGCCTCATCTAGCTCGGGCGGACAAAGGATGCTCCCACACCCTCTGCTAGACCGAGCCGGGAGAGAAATACTTAAACAAAGGAAACGGAAAAGGGGAAAAGGGTGATGTAGTCGTCTAGTGGCGAAGGCAAACCCTCTCGAAGAAGGCGCTTGCCGTCGCTAGCTTGACGAAGTTATCGAAGTCTCTGCCTATTGCGCGGTTGACTGCCGCAGTCGGTGAGGGAGCCAGCCTCATCCGATGCCGCGGCATAGTCTTCCTACAATAGAAGAGATGTTTTGGCTCTTTTCGTCGACTATATAAGCACGTTAGCCGCGCGTCGTCGTGGTTAAATCTCTCGTGGTATTTAGCGAAGTCCCCGTGATGGGTTCTGGCTGTAAGTAGATAGTGGAGTGAAGGTCGAGGGAGTGCGAGTTCCGGCGGGTAGCCGATCGTAGGTTTGAGGTCTAGTGCCTTGTATTATTTAGGTATAGAGGCTTCCTACCAGGCTTTAAATACTTCTTTAGGCCGCCGCCTTACGGCCTTTCGCAGATATGCTAGTGTCGGGAGAGCGCCTATAGGTTCGGGTTAAGAGGATCCTGCCTTAGCCAAGGCATCGGCCTGCTCGTTTCCTAGGATGTTTGTGTGGCTAGGGATCTAGCGGACCTCCGTGGCGCCGTGGGTTATGGCTAGAGCTCGAAATTTAAGGAAAACGTCCTGGGAAGAGTCGGATAGCATGCCTCTTAGGCATATAGCGGCTGCAAGGTTATCGAGACACACGATAATAATCTACGGTTTCGGGAGGCTTAGAGCGGCGCGCAAGCCCTCTAGGGCGCCTTTGGCTTCGGCATCGAATACCTTAGCCGGGCTAAGGCGGCCGCGGCCGCTCAGGATCGTAAGTCCGCTTTGGTGGATAACATAGCCGTACCCAGCGGCTCCCTCCGAGGAGAGCGACCCGTCTAAGTAGACAACTAGGGTAAGCGGAGGCACTAAACGAAGCTAGTCCTAGAAAGCTACCGCCGACTTATCTTTCGATACGGTTTAGAGGGGCAGCGCTTGCTCGTCGTTAAAGTGGCGCGGTAAAAGTGCCGGCCGCGCGTAGCTGGGGAGTAGCTCGTCGGTACGTCGGAGTCGAGTCTGGAAGCTTTGTCGCGGTATCTAGTACTTGAGCTTGATCGACCTATAGATGATAGGAGGTTTCGGCAAGATCATGCGCTTCGCAAGCGGGTGGGCTTCGTCGAGAGACTTAAGGCGGGCAGCGAAGCGCATTCGGCGCGCTTCGAGTAGCTAGGGGACCGGTGGGATGCCACTCTCTCGGTGGAGGGCGTTCGTAGGCGTTGTCCTCTAAACCGGTAGGATAGCCCGCATAGAAATCTTAAGCGACTTATTTATCCTTCGGATAAGGTATTGTATCTTAGAAGGACCTTCCTTTGCTAGCTATGTCTATCGTAGATACGTTATTGTTACGACCCAGGCTAACGGGCCACGGGATGGGCCGGCTGTGCAGGCGCCATGCGGGCTGCACGGAACAATGGTCAGAACGATAGACCAATAGGGACCATGGGGTGCGGTATTTACTAGGTGGTTAGTGAATACTAAACGAATAGCATACGGGAGTTCACTCGGTAGTTAGTGAACCACGAGTGAATACTCTAGTATATAGGACCCCCTAATTTCCTTACTATAGCATAGATACCTCGCTAGCTTTTAATAATACTCTTTAGTTACGATTAACTATCCGGGATATTCGATCTATTACTATCGTAATAAGACTAGCCTAGTACTACGCCCTAACCTTACTTACTAATATAAACCTACTAGTTTATCCCTTAGGAACCTAAACTATTATATATTAAAAGCTCTTATTTAGAAGGTTATAGCGTTACCCTAAGTAATACTTAATACTATCGAAATAGCATTACTAACTAAACCTAGATCGAGCACTAACCCCTAGGGGAAGGCACTACTACCCCCTATAAAACCTACCGATAAAATAGAAATCTTAGACGACGAGTTAGATAACGATACCCCGGATACGAATAAGGAACTCTAGGATAAAGTCTACTACCTTTAGCGATAAATTAATAACTTAGTTACCCTCTAGGAGGAGTAGACTAAGATATACTAGACCTAGGTTAACGAGCTCTATTCCCTCGCTAATACTATTATTAAGGGAAAGGACCTTAGAGAGGTCCTTAAGCTAAAGATACCCTAACCCTTTAATAGTACTATAGGAATACTCTAGCTATTTATTACTTAAATACGAGCGTACTTTATATACTTCCTAACCTAGTTTTGCTATAAGATAGCGAAAGTGCACTTTATAGCTAGAAACCTTTCTAGCTTAGTAACTATATAGTTTAAACTAACCCTACGCGACTTCGTCGCTAATATAGTAATAGGAATATATAAACCGGAAATTAATAAGGTCCTTAATAACTACTATAAGTTCGAGGAAGCCCTACGATAAGTATTTAGGAATATAAACGAAGAAAGAGACGCCGAAAATAAACTTGATAACCTTTAATAAAAGGGATCCGCGTTAGACTACGCGGTAACCTTCTAATAAATTATCTTAAAGATCCTATAGGAGTAGTCTTACTTAATAGGAGCCTTTTACTCGGGATTAAAGGAGGACGTTAAGGACGAACTCTATAAGGAAGAACGACCTAATATATTAGCCGAATATATTACTATAGCTATACGTATTAACGATAGATAGTATAAGAGACGCGAAGAGAGGAGGTACGTAAGAAAAGGATAGAATAGAAACCCTACCCGCTACTTTAGTAACTCTTAACGAAAGCGTAAAGAACCTATTATATACTATAATAACTCTAGTCTAGGACGAATAGACTTAGATATAATATAGAAAACTAAGCTAAAGGAAGGTAAGAAATACTATAACTATAGGAAGTTTAGATACTTCGCCCGCGAATATAAATAACCTAAGAAGATTAGATAGAAGCTAATACTAGAAGGTAAGAAGTACCTTAACGCTATTAATAAGGAACTAGTTAACTACGATAACCTAAACTAGACCGCGTGCTATAATAATAACTATAATATATACCTCTTAGATAAATAAGGTAGCGGATAGTTCCCTAGAGAACTAAAAGGAAGTAGAACTATCGCTATAATAAGAAGACGAGGAGTCTCTAGGTTATAAGGCATAACCGATAGACGAAGGCTTAAATAATAACGAGAAGAATACGTAGAATTCCTATATCTAGGAGGAGTATCTAATAAATAGATATAATAAAATAGAAAGAAATTCTAGGAAGATATACGCTAATTATACTAGATTAAACGACGATATTGCTATTAAGAAGAAGAGCGATATAGAATAATTACTAAAGTAAAATAATAATTATAGTTAATAAAAGAAGAAGAAAGGCTAGAGATATTTAATAA